>JAMKCH010005186.1:0-57555 GCA_023653785.1 Ophioderma brevispina | reverse complement strand
GTTTTTGCTAATGGGCCTTGTGAACCCACATGACCTCATGTGACTGGTGTTACCTTGGTGTTATGTTACCTTGGTGTCCTCATGTGACCTTGGTGACCTCATGTGCCTTGGACACTCATGTGACCTTGGTGCCTCATAGTCATGTCCACCTTGGTAACTCATTTGACCTTGGTGACCTCATGTGCCTTGGTGACCTCATGTCACCATTTTGGTGACCTCGTGTGACCTTGTTGACCTCATTTCAACCTTTGGCCCCATTCACAACAGGACGACAGACAACACCAAAGGTCCACAACCTGATGTATGTTTGTACATGACACAGAAATTCATGCATACTTCCCAAATCAATTATTAGACTGACAGATTATTAGGATATTACGGTGTTGTATGAGGTCTTAAATTGCTTTTTCTTTCATGCTCACCAATTTTTAACCCCCAACTCATATCTTTATACTATGGTTTATTCTGGGTCTTGTTCACATAAGTTTTCAGAGAACGTGTTGATAACATTGTTGCTCCATTGCTTAGAATAGACTCACTGAGGCAACTCAGTTTTCACTGTGTATGGTCCGTTCCCCGAATCCTCAGTTGTAATCTTCTTGCCTTAGTGGATTATTTGTCCAAAGCTGGACTGGCATGAAAAGGTTTTATGTATGACATATGCATATAGGATTACACACAGAGTTTGGGGGCCGAACCCCAGTTCTTTAATCAATTACAAGTAGGTTTATCTTTTTCCTTTGTTGTCCAAAATCAATAACGGATGAATTCATTAGTCTGCCACCATATCCATTATGCAGATTATTCCTTTGAGGCTGCCAAATTCATATGGGGGAGGGTAGCACAATAATAAATGTGATTGGATCTGGAAAAACCTGTCGCATGTCGCATCATGGCCGTTTTGAAAAAATAAAGAAATACCTTAAAATCTGTTTATGTTGTACTTTAATTTTTTTCAGATGATAAGGCATTAACTTTTGATATGTGTATCATCGAATAAAGAAGTAAAAGTTTTGGAAACTTTATATTTCGAACTTGACAAATGATAGTCAAACTCAAAATATAAATTTTCACCATGTGGCAGGTTTTTACCAGATCGCATCACAAATTCCTTTCCAAATCAATCATGGCATGTCCTTCCAAGTCATTATTGTCATAGACCTGCAATACAAGGGTGTTGGGAATCGGTAAGAAAGAAGGGTGTTGGAATATGTAGGAATGGGGTAGGAAATGGGTCTATAGGGTGTTGCGAAAGAGTGGGGGACGATGAGGGTGTTGACCCTTGAGAACCAGGACTGGTGTCAGGCATGAGCGGTGTTGGGAATGGGAGTTAGGAGGTTTAGGAAGGGGACTATTGGGGAGGGGAGAATATGGGGAGGGAGAGGGAGATATTAGGTAAGAGTAATTGGATGTTGGGGGGGGTGGGGGGGGTGGGTACCTAGATTTTTGGACGGGTACTTGGGATGATGGTAGCGGGTAAGGTGGGTTCCAACATATTTTTGCTTTCTGCTGTACATACCGATATGTGACTACCTAGATACGGTATGTTCACCTCAGGGTTGGCTTCAGGGGATGGCCACCAAGAATATCAAAATTCGAATTTGAAGCATGTTTTTTTACAGCAATACATTGCATTAATTTTTTACCTACATGAGTTAATCATGAACATTTTCCCCTCCTAAGCTGCCCACCCCGGTTTCTAATAAATTGGATCGAGGGTTACATGCTCGTTATGCTCTCGTTTAATATTAAAAAATCGGTTTTCGATAAGCTTTTTCCAATTTTTAATAAAATTTGCGCACATAACAGATCTGTCCCTTACTGAAGAAAAAAGTAGGGGTCCCCCGCAAACTACCTTTTCTGTTATTTTTGAAAATAATGGCATTTTTAGTGATTAAATACAAACGCGATATTGAGGTGCGAAAACGCCACAAGTGTCACGCCTGGCAAACGTGACATCGCGAACAAAAACAGAGCACGTCAAAATGCGTGCACTTATTAAAACTTAAGAGGATTGTTTTGTGTTCCCTCTTTGTAATTTTTATATTTGATATTTCTGTTGTATTTATACATGAGAATCAATAAAAAAGGTATTTGTAAGAAAAGGGGAAACATTATGGAAGGTAAAAGGGAAAGCAAGGGCGTGTCCAGGTTTCGTATTTTGAACCTATTTCTGGACTGAATATAGCCGTCTTATACTTCTTACTTAGCCATTTTCTAAATAATGTTGTCAAAGTCGTTCCTTTTACGAAGTAAAGGATATTAATAAATGTTGTAATTGGGGAACTTAGAAAAAAACAGTTTACTTTCTTTTTGGCATTTTCATAAAAATGACTAAATTGCTGTTGGAATACTGAAAACAAATACTCTTGTCATCTGAGATGTATCGTTAAGATTTCGAGTCCTGACTTAAAAAATGATTGATACACCACCTTCCCGATAACGACATTGTAAAAGTGTTTAAAAATCAGAGAGAGCGCTTATTTTCGGAAAAGGACATTTATTTACTTGATGGCCCGTGTATAGTATCAATATAATCTTTGACTTAAGTTTGTTTTAATAATGCATTTAACTTCTTCTGTGACAGCACATTAGGCCCCTACTTTTGTACTTCATTGGAAACAAAGGGCCAAAGCGTGCTGCTACTTCGAAGATCGCACAGTGTACACAAGGTGGTTTTTATGGGTGCCATACTGCTGAACGCCAAGTCAACAAGTTTTGCAAAAATATCTGTTGGGGACTGGTGGGTGCGGCGCCATCTACCTTGACCCAATCACCTTAAAGCCGACTTATAGATTTCAGATGAATGCTGCCCTCAGGTTTCCTAACAAAATCTTTTTGCTGTACAATATTGCTTGTCCACATACTAAACACTATGTATGGCTAAGATCAAATCAATGTCCGTTCATACGGAAAGTCACCAATTTGTAATAAAATTCTGATGTTATTTTACTAAAAACAATTGTTATGGTAACTGTTATACTACACCAGAGGTTTACTACACAAAACAAAAATCCGTTCAACTCAAACTTGGGAATTGAGTCCCTTAGGATACTATCTTATTAATAGTAAACTATTTTTAGCCCTAACAGTACCAAACAACAAACACCAATGCACTGCGTGAGAAAAATGCACTGAGGAGGAAAATGCACTGAGTGGAGAAAAATGCACTGAGTGAGGAAAATGCATTAAGTGTCCGGATGTAGGGATTGCGTCATCAGGTGAAAACACATATGGGCACTAAATCAGCTTTGATGGCCTTTGACACCGCTGTAGGGTGATATCCCCGGTTTAATGGGACTTGGGGCACTTTGTGGCACTCAAGACACCCAAATTTCGACTTTCTTTTCCCCTCTTTCCGTACCCTTCACTCCCTTCCGGGCGAAAGCAGAGGGGGTTTAGGGTTAATGATCACAGAACAATTACATTTTGATATCTCTGAGTCTGCCCTTAAAGTCTCATCTTTTACACATTTACAAGAATATAATAGTTCGTTAGCATGGATCTGTCGCGTTACATTGCTCTTTTGAAAAGGTTACGTAATATCATTTTTATGTAGCTGCACGTATCTATCACATTCATATCAGATCAGAAATACATGAATCCAATCAAAACATTTTTTTTCAGAAAATGTTTGATGTTTGGTGGGATGACATAGCAAGCGTAACCATGAAGGCACAATGTGATATTAAATATTCTCAAAGATTCTAAGAACTAGCAGAAATTTCTGCAATCAACTTTTGAATGATAAGCTACTTGACAATTATCCTTATAAAGAACAGTCAAAAAAACCTTTTTTAATTAGAAATGTAACTTACATATACAAGCCGCTGTACACTCTATGAAAGTAATGGTCCAAGATGTGAATTTACACTGGTTGTTTCTACAGACCAGAACAAGAAACTTTCATTACGGATGCATTTTGCAAATACAGGCCTCAGCAAGGCTTTCTTAGGATGCAAGCGACTCTCATACATATTAAAGGTGCAACAAGAGATTTTTAAGGTCTTCTATATTTTTTTGTGATATGTACTATTTCATATAGATAAGACTGTCCAATAGATTCCCTACCATTTATTTGGCTACAGAACTAACGTAAATTTGTATATGCTTATATTTCGATAGAAAAAAAAAACATAGGCTGAATTTCCTTTTGCTTCAATAACAAATAATAGAAATTTACCCAATTGTTGTACCAAAGACATTTCTCAGCTTAATCCTTTCAGATGGGCATATTTTTGATAAAGCCTTTAGACCAGTGTGCAAAATCAGAATTTTCGCTATTTTAGGGAACCTAGCTGGATTTTGAAATCTCTTGTTGCACCTTAATTTTACAAACTTGGGCTTCTGTGTGCCTTGTGTTCCTGTTGCTCACATGTGATACTAAGTTCAATTAACAGATCTCTCTCTCCATAGCCCATAGAATTCTTTGTTAATCTTTAACAAAGGTACACACTTTTGGTGGGCTTCTACCTAATTGATATACTACATCACATATTGTTACGGGATATTATACTCTTTGTCAAAAAATGCCCCCCTGCATATGGATTGTATATCAGCACACACAACCTGGTATAAAATACAAATTATTATAATTGCTTTCAGGTTAGCAATGTTGCTCGAATCATTTGTACACAAATCGCATTCTTCCCTCTTGTTACCCTTCTTGACCAAGGACACTTAAACACACACACAATGGAAAGAACTCTATACAAAGTGTGATGGTAGATTGCATAATTATACGTGGGGCAGGGGGGAGTTTTTTTGACCCGGCGTATATGTTTTTAACAACACCCTACAGGCCGGTCAAAATAGCAAGTGATGTTCATCAAAAGATACACAAAGTCACAAGCATAGTTGATGAAGTAATTACATTTAATATAAAAAAAATGAATAATTTTAGTTTTGAACAATGTCTACTTTAAAGGGTCACATTTCTGGTTCGTGCGATGTCTGTGAGAAAATGGGTTGCCTCCCTGTAGTAATATTTCTCTTGCAACACACGAACACACCTACGTGTTCTTGCTACCCCTGCTTCTTCCATAGATGGGACCACTAACACCCACGCACTTCACAGCACTGGGATGGAGGAACAAAGGTGATTGCCAGAGGGTGTCTTGAGTCAGTCCCAAATGCAACCAGTTTTTGAGAATTTCAACTTCAATAAGTGATCCCACAAAAATCCTAATTCTTAACACATATTTTAGCCCAAGCGCTATACTTAAGTGGCACAAGGACATTCCAGAAAGAAAGCCTCATTTTTAACCACGTTTATTCCTGTTATCATCGGGTCCACTGATATATGGACCTTATTAATTACTAGATCTGTTTTTCCAATTCCAAAATTAAACATGGAATTTCAGCAGAATATAATCAGGCAAATTTAAAATCTGTGAGAAAACTTTCTGGAAACTTCCTCATCCATGCGATGAGATATACAAAACAAACGACCAATAGAAAGATTGTGCTTGTTAGTGTCTGTAAATATTCCACCCCAAATTTAATTAACATAAGGCTTGAGGAAAAAAGTTTTGGACTTCCCTTTACACAGGTAGGAGGCCTGGTATTATTCACCCTTTCAATTCTATCCCCAATATTGTTTTTCAATCAACAAATTGTATTATTATATAATATGAAAGCTTCCATCTATAACCACATATTTAATAACGTACAGTATTTCAAAATCATTGAACAGTATTTTTTGATATCGTGCAGTTTGGTTACCTTGTTTATGGTAGCTTATTTAGCACTATAGTAATACATGCGATTCTTTATAGCGTCCATGAACTTATATGAGTTTACATATACTGCAGGCTTGTTGCTGGCGTTTGTTGCCCAGTAGCTTAGCGGGGGATCGTATTCCAAGTGTAAACATTGAAAATGGCGCGTAACACACAACGACAAAAAACACCACAGTTGTTTACATGAGGAAAAAGAATCCTACACAAAACGAAGAGATATCACCACCGACATAGCAACCCCGATTGTATCTTGGCGAAAAACAACTCGGTGTCAGTAACAGTGTTTTTTCACAACTTAGATAGACAGCTTAGCCTTCGAAGCTTGCTTTGAGTTGAGTAAGTCTGCCTGCCAGCCCAGAGTACAGAATCATAGGTCATGCAAAGTCAGAAAGTGCCTACCATACCCCACTTCCGCAATTTGTGTTGCATTTTACAGTCAGCTTCATAATTATATAACAATAATAATATTTGCATGGCTTTTTCTTCGGGTGATATGAGAATATACCGCACTTGGCAAGAAAATATCGAACTTGCCTTCGGCTCGTTCGATATTTTCATGACTCGTGCGGTATATTCTCATATCACCCTCAGAGCCATCCAATATTATATAATTACCAACTAAAATTTTGTTGATTATCCACACACCTGAATGCCTCATTTTTTCCCCAACAGCAAGTATTTTGGTTCTTTCTCTTCCTTTGAGGCAATTTATATCATCATTTCTGATTATAGTACAAGCACTAAGAAGACAACTGGTTCAAATAAAATTCAAATTTCACCTCTTATTTCAACCTGTAACCCCTAGGAGATATTGATTAACTCTTCTTAAGCAGACATTTTCTTTGAACTACAGCATGAAAATTACACCATCTCCTATGCCCAAATTAGAAACTCAGAAGTGTCACCCCTGGGGTGTCTTGTCCCCCGCCATATCGGTAGCATATCCAGAATCGTCAGAGTGAGGGCGCAGTGAAGAGTTAAGAACTGGCATGCTATCAACAAGGAGACATGCATTCATTCTCAGAACTCTCTATTCTTGTAGGAGTATTATATCCCTAGGTCACAGGAAAATGACTAGCAACTTGTCAATCACTGCAAAAAAGGACGGGTGCAGATTTGTGTTGTAGATCTAGGAGCACTTTTCCTGTTGTAAACACAGCAGGAGTCTGCCTGTGATTTTTGAAAAGTGGCAATAATGGCATTTAGTTTTGGGATAAGGGATATAGTTATCGTATCAGGTGATAGTGTACGTATCTCGATACCAAAGTAGAACAAGCTACTGGGGTATAAGAATTTACGATAAGCAGTTAAACATGTGGTTGAAACAAGCCCAGTAAGATAAAAGATAACTCTGCTTCGCAACCCAACCCCGCTTGCTGATCACATGGGTAGCCACTGAAGATAGTTTCTAAATCACTCTTGAAATTTAGGAGTTGGATACAAATTTAGGAATTTTCACCAAGAGTTTCGATACATGTTATCCAAAGGGGCGACATCAAATTTAGGATTGGGACGCGGGTCAGAGATATTTGGTTGCTAGAGGTTTAATTTCTTTTGACAATCCGGGAAAGAGTATGATAGAAGGGGTCAACCAAGTGGGCAATTGTTTTTTATTAAGCAGGTTAACTGGTGTGATTTACTAGACCTGTATTGGTATGATTGTGTTTGTAAATTATAAAATTTTTTGAGGCGAAGTGCATTTGGTACCAGAACTTAGAAATCAGCACTGCACAATCTTGGAGTACCATATAATGAGTTGCAGAAATGTCAATACAATGGTTTTTGAAAAATAAGGGCAGACCAAGTAACAAGGTATCCTTGTGTGACTTTTCTTTTGTTAAAAAATGACCAAAAGAAGACTCAAAACTTAAATGGTCCCATGGGCCCGATTGCTAATAGCCTTGTCCCCAGAAGCCCCAGATTTTACCGGAAGTGGTCAACATTTTGGTAATCAGAAGAAAGAGAAGAAAGTGACTATTTCTCATTTACCATGTGAATTCTTAGAGCCAAAAGATGTTTGGTTTGGAAGTTATGAGCGAAAAGGTGCCCCCCATTTGGTCGAACAATTAATTTTACACAAGTACTCTATGGGGTCCGCGGGAGCTACCCCCGCATTCCTCCTTGCCTTGTGCTTTGAGTTTTTATTCTTCTCGCTGTTCCTTATTGTCTTACACAAAATCACGTTTTTAGCTCTCGCATCAAAACAGATTGAAATATCGGCGCAAAACTTTACAGATGGGGTGAAGGCCCATCTATCAAATTAAAACTCATATCCTTAAATCGGGCCATCCGCCCTTTAAACACACAAACAATACGAAATAAAGTACATAATAAGAATGAAGTCACACCGTATAACGTAGTTAGACAGGCAGAAATTGATGCATATACTTTGACTTTTTCCTTTGTTGAAACCAGACACACAAGTAGCAAAATGATGGCATAAACCAAAAACATACGAAATGTCGTCGCACAAGCATACCTCAGTTATCACAGACGACAGAAGACAGTTTCCTGTCCTCCCACCATCTGTAAGGCGGGGGGGGGGACAATTACATTTCAGTTGGAAAAAGTAGTCATTACAGTCACAAGGAAACTTGTCTTGACAAATTAACAACCTTCAAGAACTGTACACACATGATAATCCTGAATTTTTTGTAGAAAAATTTGAAAACAGATGTCTAGTTTTTCAAAATACCACAAGTACTGTCACACACCCATTGTCTACACAGGCGCGGATCCAGGGAGGGGGCGGAGGGGCGCGCTTCCCCCCGGTAATTCTGGCAAATTCTTGCAAAATCGTCCATTTTTTGGAAGCTATTTTGGACGCAGTTACAGCTTTCCTCCCCCGGTAAATTTTGACGCTTTCAATCCTGTATCCGCCCCTGCAGTCCATCAAGTAACAAAATAACACGTGAACTGTGAACCACACCATCATTTCCTTTTCTCTTCTACTTCCTTGTTAAGGCATCATCCTCATCATATCTATAAATAAAATAATCACTATCTACAACCTATCGCTTTTTGAATATGGGCCCAATAACTGGAATGTTTTATCTGATGATATTTACACCTTTAGCTTGTTTTCACACAGAGTGCCACCGCTGTTCTCGTCTTTGTCGTCTCAGGAGACTGAACATTGTCCGCTGTGGCACTGCCATTGCCTGCTGCTGTCGCTGTTCTGAGCTGTAAAGTGGCAAAACCATGTGGTTTGTTAACATTAATACAAACCTATCTGATGTTCATATTTTTCCACAGATATTTTTTTATTTCTTTTAACGAAAAGGGATTAGCTCGATAATGCGAGAGAATCAAATGTGGAAATGCATTTTTTAAACTTTTAAATCGGGGATAAGTGTTGTACAAATTCCATATAACTGCTTTAATGTAGAAGCAAAAAACCACCAAATGTGGAAAAAAGAATAATTTCAGGAAATTTGTTCATACTGTCTCCCGAAAATAGACATACGGCGACAGCGTCTCAAAATATGCACTAAACAGCCGATTGTGGCTTACACCAGTACAGACTAAACAAAGATCAATTGTGTTTGAGGCCAAACTGATTGATTCATGGTGCACAATATCACGCTGAAAATCTTTGATATTCAACCGAGGAGAAAGGCTTGTTTTGACTCAAGTCGGAATTTGATACGCACGTATAGAACTTACAGAATCAGAGTAAAAGTGCTTGCCTTGTCTGTATACAAGGATTATTTCAAGTAAACCATTTGCAGGGTTGCTCGCATATCCATGCGACTAACAAAATTTAAAAATATGATTTTGATGATTTTTTTCGGATGTTTCGGATTAACAAACCGCTGCTAATCCCTTAAGTTTTTGAGGAGGGCACTGTACCTCTATACTCATTTTAGTGGTTGTTCCAGCCCAATTTTCAAAACAATGTTACGATTTGGTAGTAACAAAGCAAAAGAAGTGGGTCATGTAATTTACACTGGACCCTCAATGGAAAATATGCCTAAAGAATATATCACTGTACAACATTTTTGTGTGTATATCTATGTACTATAAATGATACCTCTGTAGAGAATTACCCATTGTGTTTACCCATGGAAATGTTATGGATACAATGAGGAACAGTTCTAACTTCAGAAAAAGATGGACAACATATAAAAGAACAATCCCAAAATGTGTATAGTTTTTTAGGCGGTTCTTACTTAAATTGTATAAAATAATGTCTATGAAATTCATTTTTCAGTGATTATTCAGAGATCTGGCGAGTCGGCAATGAGACTCCAGGGACAAAAATTTCGCATAAAAATATTATACCATTTTCCCACCAAATCTCTGAATGTCCCTTAAATAATGACCACTAGGGAAACTAGAATTGTGCAGTTTTGGCTTGTGCGCTCGCAGAGCATACACAAGGTCTGCCGTTTGTTCGTTAACCAATCAGAATTTGCCAATATGAAGTACTGTATATGCCACATGTGGTGAGACAGACAACATGCTTAATAACCATGTTCCACCATACACCCATAAAACCCCCAGTTCAATGAAAATATTCATTGCGGTCTGTTCTGGGTGGGGGTGGGAGTCATGTAAGTCCACTGATCCTTTTGAAGTCTCAATCCAAGACCCCTTTTTTTCCCCATCTGATACCCAATACCCCCTTTTTGACCAGGGCCAATATGCCACAGTTGTCATAGTCCAGTACACAATGACCCCCTTATTTTTAGTAACTTTCACGTTTCAAACTTAAATGTTTGTTTAAGCATGACAGACCCAGTGCCATTGCCCCCATAGGTTTCATTATTTGGCTTCCCAGTTTACCTAATGAGCCCACTTTCAAAACAAAATTTTATTTTGTTGCTAGCTATACGAACAACCCCCTTTTTCAAAAGACATACAGTACTGATAGCCCCTATTTTTTAGATTACCGATTTATACACCCTGCACTTCAAGTTTAGTGCCCCCCGGGTTGGAAGGCGTTACCGAGAAACATGCATTTCAACGAGCCATTATCCGTATGGAATGACAACCAAAATCTTAGTTGTCCTTCAAAGTATACCTGGGCCTATGATCCCACCCCCAAATTTATAGTGGCAACTTACCGCATCAGTTAGGACTACTTCGGTGCAGATTGTTGGTCTCCACCTGGAACCAATTGCAGACAAGGCTCTTCATCAGGACCAGACCCCTAAACTGCATCTTGATGGCATCCTCCCTCTCATGATGGCTATCGGAAGGTCTCCTTGCTAAAAGATGTTGTGATACTTGGGATGAGGTGGTGGGGGCAGGCTGGTCCGATGAAGCTCTTGGCCTTCTTCATTCGTGGCTTCTGACATATTCGGGATGACACACTGTTATGCATTGACAAAAGATTCCCGTTCATACTATTCGGAAAGTAGACTGGTTCAGCAATCTGCAAATTTGGTATCTAGGTGAGGCCCCTAAATGGTTTGTCTGTCCTCACTAAAAGGACTCCGACATGGTTAATCGGCCATACATAATTAGCACAAAACTCTCAAAAGAACTGCGGTACTAGCAATACATGAAAATAAGAATAACCACATTGATTTCTGTTGGCAATTTGGCCTGTTCGCAAGACCGCAAAAAAAAAGCGCAACTGATGGACCGCTGTTTTGACCCCCCCCCCCTCTTTCTTTGAGAGCACATTTAAGTAGTGGCAACAAATTTTGAAAATGATATAAGAGGGACATTGCAAGAGTTATTATCTCTCCCAAATCAGAAAGAAAAAATCAATGGCAGGAATCTGCCATATAGGCCTAAAAAGGTCAGTTGTATGTTGTTATAGCGCCCTCTATAGGCCATTCTCCATAGTAGGACGTTGTTAATCTAAATTTTTACAAAAATCATATTGTCTGCAATGAATTCATAAAAATTGACCACAGGATGAAGCCAGTGATTATTACTCCAAGTAGTTGTCAAAAGTGTCGACGTTGATATTTTTGTTTTATTTCTGTTTGTCAGAATAAATGAGACTTTCAACAGCGTGATGGCATTGACCATTTCATGACATCCAACCTTACATTACGGAATGTGGGAATACAAAGGAAACAAAAATATGTCATGGCCCATGTCAAGACAAAAATTGTCTTTTAAATGTAAAATTTCAATTCATACTATGACAAATGTCAATGATTTGTTGGAATAATTATTACTTGCCTTTATTAAGTACGCATGGATACACAATAACTAAGAATGAAAGGCCTGTATCACAACCACTCAACCTAAAGTTCAGTGCATGTACCACCACTTATCTTAGGGACATTCATACGTTTAATTTAATAAAAAATGTTAAATTTGTCAAAAGTTCACTCAAGGAAAGTGTCTAAGACCCACGGCCCATGGTGGGGATGGGAGGGGGGATATTTTTAGTTGGGTCTATTTCGATGTGAAGTGTCATTTCAATTCATAATTTTGGGAATAGGTAGTAAGCTTTTAACTCTGTGGGGTTCATCTTCAAAGCAAATGAAGACCCAAAGCTGATGCTTACTCTTTGCACATCCCACTTTTAACCATGATTAAACTCATTTCAAACACCTTGGACAGGGTCATATTCACAGTAATGAAGGACATGGCACATTGTGGAGGTTAAAACTTTTAAATGTCCACACCGCTATCCTAATCGTCTCGAATACCAACCTTAATCTAGCCCACTAGTCTGGCGGTATTTAACACAGGAAGGGCCTACGGCTGCTGCACCTTCTACTTCACACAGGGGAAATTGCTCTAGAGACGTATCTACTCCATGTGATATACCGTCTATACTGTTTGTCACTGTGGCAATCTCTGTTGCTTCCATATCCTACAATAACCAAATATTATGTCACAAATTAATTCACTTTGAATAAATTTAAATGAACTTAGAACGGTAAGTGGGATACAGGTTGTCTGGCCAAAAAGTGTGTCATAGATCTTGACATTAGTCGAATGATGATGACGATGATACGAGGTAGAAGTTTAAATAATGAGCAAATGGCTGTGTTAGCTGATGCGAACATTGTGCATTCTTCCTCAGAATGTTTTCAAAATGTAACAAAGCAAAAACACCAAAAATTATATATTTTTCTGTGTTGACATTTAACAAAGGAAGATTTCAAAAAATACTTTGCCACATATTTTATGATGGTATTTCAGTCGCCAGCCATGTTGGTGGACAGATAGATGCTTCCAGGACTTCAATACATCCACCTCCATGATCTCTATGCAAATGCTACACATGGATTGATTGACAGACAAGATGACGCGTTCCAGGACTACAATAGCATTCACGCTGTCAATGATCCCCTGTGGCAATCGCTAAATGGATCGATTTGACAGCTTAATGTATCTTGGTAGTCCTGGAATGTGTGATCTTGTCCACCAACATGTCATGGTGGCTGACGGTCTTGAATAGGTGGGTTCATATTTCATTGCCAGACTACTGCAGAAACTAGCCTTTCAATCATGCTCTGTTTTTACACGTGTGTGTTTCCTTTTCATGGCTTTTGACAATGTTTTGAAAGACTTGCAAATCGACTGAACATCTGCCAATGTGTGTTAACTCACCGCACAAATATGGTCCAGTGCAATGATGAACTCTATTACTTAACACACTCATAAGAATTGCTCATTTTAATGAATTCTTACTGGGTAAAATTCAACATTGCACAGAACTCAACGGTTGGGCAATATTTTGTACATACTTTTGATCAGTTGATAAAACAACTCACAAACCTGAAGTAACCTGTGGTCCTGTTTAGATGATTGCACCAAATAAACAATGTTCCCAAGCCTTACGCATTAAACCCGTATGGTAATTTAAAGAAAAGTGTCATTTGAGCAACACCACCAAGCTGGTGAAACAGCATTAATGTTCTCTATAATTTTGATTAATTCTAAATGGGCAGGATTCAGTTTGGTGCATGTGCTACATTAATTTGTATTAATGAATACTGCAGTGAATCGAGAAGGGGGGCACTGTATTCCAAGGTGATCTCATAGCTCATTATGACCTTCCAAAATGTCCCTACGCACATTTGGGTAAAAAACCCTTAACAATAATTGTTTTGATATGATTTTACTACTCTACTCTAACAATATTTTTTATGAATGAATAAGTGTATGGATCATCGAGAGAAGGCTTTGCCATTGCACATGGATTTCCGAGAATTCAGAAAAAGTTTAAAAGGGCACATTACCTGCGGAAACTACCATGGTAGTGAAATAAAAAAAAAAAATTCTAAATCAAATTTTTAATGTGTGATTCACAAGTAAGCAAAATATCAAAATATAAACACACAATTACAATTGGATACCTAAGCTATTTTAACATTTTTTTATGATTTTGATACCCTAGAAAATGTACATGCGTACATTCCGATCTAAAAAACGACCCCTAACTAGCGTTCTTATACACAAGCACAAGCACGATTCTCCTTGGGAAACCAAGTGGGCACACCCTGCTATGTAAGCACGCAATTAGAGAACAGCATGGGTCCTATTTTGTCATATTTCTCCAAAAAAAAAAAAAAATTCTCTCATAATGGTATCTAAAAGTATGTAGTGCGTAGCTTGTTTATGCTTCAGGTAAGTTCACGGTTTTCACTATATTTGCCACTCTATTTCATGTGTTATGGCCACTAAAGAAAGGTTGATGTAAGACTAGCTTATTTACCATTCACCTGATTCTAAAACTGCTACCCAAAATTTAGTAACCCATGTATAAATTTAAATTCAATATTTTGAATTTTGAATGAATTGGTAGGATTGGGTAATAATCGTATTCTTAATGGGATGCGGTGTCAAAATCAAATATGTCAATGTTTTGCCTGTGTCTAAGCCATGGATGAACGCTGCTTGGCACTTCCAACAGAGAACGTAGGTGGATAGAGAAACAGGATGTGTGATGTGACCTGGTCACTGGTTGGACCATTATTCTTTTTATAGGGTGTTTAGGTATTTGGGGCATTCCACTTTTCTTGAAATGCAATGCACATGTTTTCATTCACATTGGTGGAAGGGTAACAGCTCAGTGTATGACTTCTCATTTTTGTAAGATTTGATTTTACTCTTGTTAATAAAACACTGAAGATGCGAATGTTAGTATGAATTGCAAATGGCATGGCTTGGCTTGGCAATTACATCTCCCCCGGTCCTACACTAAATTATTTCCAATGTTGTATCTTTGATATCCTACTCTCAATATCCTCCAAATCGGTTTCCTTCCTTCATAATAAAGTCAGAGGAAGACTCTATATAGGATTACACCGACAAAGTGCACAAAAAGACAAATTTAACAAGAAAGAGTTAACAAAGGACACAAAGGACATCTTCACACAAACACGAGCCATGTACGATAATATGGAATTTTACATCAATGTAGCTAAGAGTTAGATGTTTTGTGTAGGGTGGTGTGGCTTCATAGCATCCCTGCCAATTAATGTGTGGGTCATAATGGTAAATTATTTTCAGCAATTTCAGCCATGTTCTTTCATTACATCAATGCGAAGTTATCATTTTTTGGTAAAGTCACTTCTAAAATTTTAATCATCCTACTGTGAGAGGACAGAAACCATGTGATTAACTGTGAATTTGAATGCAAATTTGACAGAAATAATAATCCAGGTGCCAAGAAATATATTACTAATGACAGGATCTTTGAAGAAAAAATTGGTTCTTAAACTTTAAAGTACTGAAAACAATTTTAAATACGGCATAGCAGTAACACTAATATAGTGCGTTCTTCTATGTTGCAAAGAAATATCAGTACAATCACCTGATCTGGCAGTACCCTGGTGAGGTGCTGAGTAAATAGGCTCCCCGAGGTGTTAAGTTAATAGGCTTAATGATCGCATTGAAGGCTTAAAGGTCCATGGCCCGATCGCTAATAGCCTCGTCCCCAGAAGCCCCAGATTTTACCGGAAATGGTCAACATTTTGGTATCAGAAGAAAGCTACTATTTTTCTCATTTTCCCTGTGAAATCTTAGAGTAGAGTCAAAAGGATGTTTGGTTTGGAAGTTATGAGCGAAAATGTGCTCCATTTTGGTCGACCAATATTAATTTTACACAGTACTCTACGGGGCTTACAAAATCATGTTTTTAGCTCTCGCACCAAAACGTATTGAAATATTGGCGCAAAACTTTACAGATGGGGTTTTGGAGTAAAGACCAATCTACCAAAATGAAGACTTCATATCCTTAAATCGGGCCATCCCCCTTTAAGATCATATTGAATTGTAGCCTACAGGCCATTATCAATTACTTAAATATTGTGAAAAGGCCAAGATATTTTCTCAAACCATTTTTCACTATGTTATGATCAGCTCATGCACAATTCCTACTGTTTCTGATAGTACATACCTGTTGAATTTTTAGAGCGTGCATTCTCGCCAGTCCCTTCACTCTTCTTATCTACCCCACCGGTAGCTGCTTGGGATGAGAGTTGCAAGGAGATGCTTGGTACTGATCTGTGTTTGGGTTTCCATAGTGATCCTACAGAGGACAAAATCAGAGATTTTTGTCTGTGCATGGTGAACTGATTTTCCAAGGAGTACTCTTAATTTAAACTACGTTTAGTTTGAAACATTTGGCCTGTTGAAAGAAAGCTGAATTCTGAAATCAGACTCAAATGGGCACGGTAATGTATCACAATGGCATTCTGATAACATATTAAAGGGACAAGTAGCGATTTGCTGATCCGAAACATCGAAAAATACATCAAAATTCATATTTTGGCATTTTTGTTACTGTCATAGATGTTCTAACATAACCTGCAAGTGGGTGTCTTGAAATCTGTGTAGTAAAGACAAGACAGTACTTTTTATCCGATTCTGTAATTTCTATACATGCGTATCAAAATTCTGACTTGAGATAAAAAAAGCCTTTCCGTGCGAATATCCCAGATTTATAAGCATAATATTGTGCAACATGACCTGTACAGTTTGGCCTCAAACACAAATATTATTGATTTGTTTATTCTGTGCTGGCGTAAACCAAAATCACCTGTTTAGTGTAGATTTTGAGTCGTCATCGCTGTATGTCTATATGCTGGAGACGGTATGACAAATTTCCTCAAATACTTCATTTTTTCACTATTTGGTGTTTTTGTTCCTATATTAAAGTACTAAAGTAGTTATTTGGAATTGTACATAGTTATATTTGAATTGTAAGCTTAAAAAATGCATTTCCACATTTGTTTTATTCTCTTGCATTATATAGGAATACTGCTATAATATACGTCTACATGTAGAGCTTGAAACCTTCACTTATTCCTATACATGCCTTCAACGAGTACTTAAACTGAATTTTGACCTACCTAAACTGTCCAGTTTGACTCCACCTACAGCGCCTATGGAGCGCTCACCCCCATCTGTTGCCGGGCGGGGCTCAGCCACTGCTGGAGAGGATGAAGTACCTCGGTAGGATGGTGCAGACACATGCGCATCCACCCTGTTCACGTGATTCTGAAAACACCGCAGGAGAAACATCTGGGAATTCTGACGTTTCTCTTTCTCCTTCTTCACCCGCTCTTTTCTAGAAGCTCCTGTGGGAATATCAAGAGTTGGAATTTGTGAGAGGAGAGTTGCATCATCTTGTCTGCCTGAACCTAAATCAAAATTTGAGCATTTGTTGTTTGCCATCAAACTAAATAAACACACAAGGAAATGTATTTACACACACTTGTTCACAATCATCTTATCAGGAAAAAAATAAAATAAATCACATTTGTTCCCAGTAGGCAGCCCAAAAACCAAAATGCAAAATTTATTTTTTAATTTTTTAAAAATGTTTCCACAACCTTGAAAATGTTTCCCCCAGAAATGCCTCAATCACACCAAATGGTAAGTTAATTAGTTACAAACCGTGTTTTATAGTACATCTATTAGTTTATAAAACTAAAATATTTATTTCGGATTGACATTTTGTTGTCCTCCCAAAAAATAACTAATAATATTCAAAAACACATTATGTTTTATAAATCATCTAACTGAAGCCTGATTTCCTTTCCAATGTTGACTGAAACATATGCATTTTCCTTCTGAGAAGTGAAATGCCCCAAAATACCATTTTAGCACCCCTAAAAGAGAAAATGGACTCGACCAGTGACCCCAGGTCACACCCTGTCGACCATGACTCTTCCCCAATTCCGTTTTGGCTCGTAGCCCACACGGACGCGCGTATATATCATGCTGTGGGGCGGGCCTGGAAGTGGGAAGTCAACATTGGAAAGGAAATCAGGCTTCAGTTAGATGATTTATAAAACATAATGTGTTTTTGAATAAATCATTACACTGAACTGATTTCCTTTACACCAATGTTGACTGAAACATATGCATTAACCCCCGTTGAATGAATATTTTCAATCAACACCAGACTGGCTCACTCAGTCGGAGGTGGAGCATGATATCTCAAAGAGGATAGGATGCAGTCAAAGGTTGAATCAAAAACGCCAGAGCACAAAAATACATGGAATCTAGATTCCAAAAGTTAGGAAGCCAATAACTCACTTAGATAGTGGGACACCAAGGGTGGAAGTAACAGGAACCCAGACTTATGATTTGGATTAAAATGACCTAGCCAAGTTTTTTGGAGAAGGAGCCAGAGCCGGAAGAATCCGCAGAGGAAAAACCAGTCCCTAAGGAATCGGGTGAAAGGGAGAACTCTGAAGGAGAATGGGATGCGACGTAGGCCCTAGATAAAGAGGCAGAAGCACCCCGAAGGGCAGCAAAGCGGATTAAACAAGCCTTCACAGCCTTGCAAACCAAACTGAGGATCCGGTAGAGGGAAACCAGAGAAGCGCAAGGCGTTAGACCCGGGGCAAGAAGCCTAACCCCAAAAAACAAGGAGCGGGCCCCCTAGATAGGGGGTCCGCGGGGACAGCACGCGCTCCTTCGACACACTATCTCCCGAGGAGAAGAAGGCAGCACAGTTGAGACAGAGGAGTGGCAAAGAAAAACCCGCAAGTGAAGAGATCGAACAAGGAAGCCTGAAAAACGCTGGAGGGGAGGGGGGAGCCCCCTAAGACAGACCCGACGAATCACGAGCACACCCCGGGCCTGAAGGCCGGGAACCGCGCTAGGCCCGGACGAGCCCCACGCAGGCCGGAACAAGGCCCGACGCTAAGCCCGTACAACGAGCCCCAAAGAGGTGGCAGCCGTCGAGCCGACCCAAAACCCGCGTCCAGGCCCCCGAGGGAGAAAGCGGACCAGGACTAGTCAGAGGACGCCAAAGAATTTGCAAGAACTGTCAAAGCAGCCCCTAACTCCCGAGCAAATGGGAGAAGGGATCCACGGTCAAGGACACCGACCCAACAGTCGGCAGTGTCCGGAGAAGTCGAAAGGACCTCAAGGGCTAGGAGTGAGTAAGGCATTAGGAGCACAGGTAAGGTAGACAAAACAGAGCAAACTACCAGCGCGCAAGACAAACAGAGCCCAGAGGGGGCGGAGGGCAACACCAACTGGGTGGGAGCCAGCCCCAATGAGGGAACCCGAGCATCAGCGTCAAGATGAAGACCAAAACCAGGGACGGCACGGAGCAGGCTAGGCCCGAGGGCACCAGCCGGCAAGGAGGCCGAGGTCTCGCGCCCGAACAAGAGTGAGGACGGAGGGGCAAGGGAGAGCAGCCAAGGCCCAGTGAAGCAGGTCCCAATACGGGGTAGGCCAAGGGAGACAGGGACATAAAGCCCTACCCCAGGCCTGGGCTGGCCCAGAGTGCAGTGAAGCCCCTGGAGGGGGCACGCCAGACCAGCATAGGCACAGGCCGCATAAACCCCGAAGAGGCCCAAGAAGGTAAGCACCAAGCAGCAGGGCATCAGCCTTAGGCCCAGGCTAGGCCCGACAAGGGCCCAGCCAGGCCTGAGTGGAAAGAACCAGGAGGCAGCATACTCCCGATGAGGAGAAGGGTTCTAAGTCGAAGAGCAAAGCTTAGGCGTTGAAAGCCCCAAGGGCCTAGGCCAAGGGAAAGTCAAGGACCGCCAGGTAAAGGCCACGACCTCCAAGGAAGTCCGGGGCTAAAAGGGAGCCAGAGCAGCGGAAGCCAACCCAGCGGAGCCGGGCAGAGTGCATAAAAAGCTAAGGTCTGGGTCCCGACGAAAAGCTGCAAGCTATAGCAGGCGGATTGCGCCCCACGCCCAGGCCGAGGCGGGCTAGGCCCACCACAGGAAGGGCAGGAGCACCCCCATGGTGGGGGACCCTGCATGCAGACGCTAGAGCAACGTCGGAGATAGACACGGTAACCCCGGGCCTACACAAGGCTGAGAGGGCATCCACACCAAGGCAAGGCAAAAATCCAGACAGGGTAAAGCCCACTCAGGCTAGGCCGCCACTTAGAGGAGACCCGCCCAAAGAGCAGATGGTAGACCAGAGAACAACGAGACCAACAGCATCCCCGAGGGATGCCCGAAGAGCCCAGGCGGCGCGACATCCCGCAAGGGAGACAGGCGCGGCGCCGAGAGTTGAAAGTCAACACCAGGGGAAGGCGGACAAACAACACCCAAGCAACCGCCCCCGTAAGAGGAGCCCAGATGCTGTGGTTAAGACCGAAAATCCACGCCGACTGCGGATAAACGGCCACCATGCAGCGGACCCTTGCGGGGGAGGAGACGCGGAATAGAGGATTGAGGTATCCAATCACCCAAGCCAATCACCTCAGAGAGGTGAGACGCTATAAAGGGAGAGTACTCCACGCCGAAGGCGGGGAGAACAACTCCTAAAGTCCCGGAGCCACCAGCTATACAACCGCAGGAGACTTATAGCGACATAGACTAAGCACGGGCACGCAGCACGCCCTGAAAGGGCATGTTGCAGCCTGCACTGAGCCCCCGTGGAGGCAAGCCCCGAGAAGGCTTACCCCCGAAGGGCGCCGAGAACGGAAACCCACCCACGGGGTTTTGTGACCGTTAACGGCGGAACCGTAGCGGGAACTAGCGCGGGACGAACCGCACCAGTAACGGCACACGGAACCCCGCGTAGCGGGGACCAACCTGGCCAAGCGCTGCGCGCCCCACCGAGCCAGTGAAAGGCCTGGTGAAGCATGCAGCACGAGCCAGATTGACACGCGGGCTAGCAGGCTAGCCATGCGGGGGAGCAGTGAGCATAACGGAACAGTGAGCATAATCGACAACCCAGGCGGTCACAATAGCCAACACACCGCTAACGGACGGATGCAGCCGCCCATCCCCTCGGGAAAGGGCAGAGCAGAACACGCTAGCCTGCACCGATAATGCAACGAGCTAAATCAGGAGAGCCAGGCGCCGGCAGTGTGCTAGTCAGGCAAGGCCAACGAGGGAGCTGGCCCCCCCAGACTAGCACGCTAGGAGCAAACGAGGCTGCTATACCGGATGTCTGCAGCCGCCAAAAAAATCCCCAAGGGGAAAAAGACCGCGATAGCCGCACCGGAGAAAGAGAAGGAGAAGCCCCTAGGGTTAGACCAGGCGAGCCAGCGGCAGCGGGTAGGAGGTAGAAGGGCGGAAACTCCCGAGAGAGAACGCCCCCTTACAACACGCCATGAAGTAGCCGAAGCATAACATCTTTAGGTGCTCCCAACGCAGCGGGCCGCCTTGGAAAGAACCTCGAACTGGAGCCCGAACACCACCCCCCTTTCCCTTAGTGAAAACATCGACAGGGAAACCCCCCGGGAACAGTGTTCAATGGCGAAACCATCGAAAACTGAAAGGCCCCCAAAAGAACGAGCCCCAACGGAGCGACAGCGGAAGCGAGAACATGAATGAACGCACGGAGAAAAGAGGGGTCGCGGGGCGGCGCGGGGCGGGGTTGAAGCGACGCCAGATGGGAGAGCGTGTCGAAACGAAAACGAACGAAGAAAAACCAAAGGCGTGCCGCGGTAATACCCGGCCCGCCAACGCGGGAGGGGAGGAGCAAAGATACCGTGCGGTAACAAAGTCACAAGCGCGGTTATAAAATTGGGTAAAGGAATTTCCCACGTCAGGTTAGTTTTCACATATTTTTTAAAGACAACAAGCATAGAATAAAAAATAGACACACTCACCAATAGAACTGTTTTATTGTATAGTATGGCAACTACAAGACAAGAAACAGAAACAGCTCACAAGAAGCAAGGCAGCCAAAGCACGCAACACGTGCGGCAATGGCCTTGGCCTTTGTGTAACTTTTTTCCGCTACACAGATCACATGACGCATCGGCGGCAACCATAAAAGGATACAAATAAACTCTCTCCGAGGGGTAAAAGTCGCTGTATATTCGTCCAAATAGAGCTGTTATAATCCCGTATATAATCAGTAATAGATCCAGATATATTGGTTTAGTAGGAGTTACGTTTGGACGACAAAGTCCAGTATCAAATATCTCAGATATTTTGGATGATACTGCTAATAACAGGAAGCGCGATTGGACACGCGTCGTTTGTATGGCGGCCCCCAAAACGGAATTGCGGAAGAGTCGTGGTCGAAAGGGGGGGAAAAGTGGGGTCAAATGGGTAGAGGAATTTTACTAGTTTGGGGCTGAGTATGAATAAATATGGTGCGGTTGGGGGCATTTCACTTTCAGAAGGAAATGCCCCCATATGTTTCAGTCAACATTGGTGTAAAGGAAAATCAGCTCAGTTTGTAAGATTTTTAATTAAATTTCATCAAAATTAAAAAAATCCAAATTGCTGTTAAAACAACTCTAAAATTAAAATGAACAGGGCTAACTGGAAACAAGCTTCCTTTAGGCATCATTCCACATTTTTTAATGAAGCAAAATGATTGTGACGATATTCTGCCTGAATAGGCAAAAAGCGCTGTGCTAGTTGATTGATTTGTAATTGACGCTTTTTATTGATTTATATTATTTAATGGTAACCTGGAGACAAACGCATGTAACTGTAGACTCGTATACTCCCGCGACGAACCTAATTTGCACTAAACTTGTTCGGGGTTTGGTATCAAATTAGATGTGTGACACAACCCTACATTCACTCTAGCATTTTGAATGCCACACATTTAATTAGCATGTGTAAATGTTGCAAGTCAGCGCTTGCTTTTCTAGGGTACAAACCTAACCAAAAGTGATGACCAAATCTATAACTGATAACAGATCAAAAGTGGAGCATAGCAAAGGGGCAATTTTTGTCACCACATACTATGAAAACATCTTCATACATAAGCAATAAATAAAAAAATTATAGAGTCTAGGCTTTGATTTAGTCCACACCATAATCTGCACTTGTCTATATGGTTGCCATTTTCAGTGTGTTACGTTTTTTATCAAAACACTTTCATGTGTAATACAAACTAACCGTTTCTAATTTTGATTGGTGGCCGAGGCAAACAACTCCATAGATTATCGCCAGCTGCTCTGTCATGAGACAGATCTAGTAGACTCTGCAGCAATGTCTCTGCATCCTGCAATCTCTGTAGGCTGGGCTCCCTGTGTGAGGTTCCAGAAGCCTGTGGAGGAGAGTCACTGGCCCCTGCTAGGCTTGAGTCAATCATTGAGAGCTCTTCATCTTCAAGGTCTAGGTATGTTGTGTTGTGTTCCACATCATTTTCTCCCGACCTAGAAAATAAAGAACAACTATAGTTATGAGACATGGAAGATTTATAAACAAAAGTGTTTAAGCACCACGTAATAAAACTTGTTTCCCCTGGCAATTGGTCCAAACAAATAACAAGGCATATACAATGCACTACAAGGTTTGACTTTCCTGCGCTATAAGCCTGTGATTCATTTGGACCGATTGCTGAAGCAACAAATCCTATTACACGGAACTTTTACAGCGAATTTGAAGGGATATTTGCCATTTGTTTTGAATCCTTATACTGTCAATAACATTCTAAATCTGACAAAAAAGCATGTATTAACCAAAATAAGCTCTTAACACCTCCTGTTCCAAATGACCGAAATCTCAGTCATCAAGGGAACAAACTATATTTCCGATGTCTTTTTGGGGGGCTAAATCTTGTTTTCCTTGATTTTCTGGGGAAGGTTTCAAATTTGATGTGTTCTCTAAGATTGACATTCCAGAATATACTTTCCCCCTTTTTGATACGCACATACACTTAACTCAGTTCTAATGGTCCCAGGGAATTGCCCTAAGTGAGTCGCCACTTTTCAGTATTAGTCACCTGAAATGGGTGTATTAAACTTTTTTGCAAGTTAGCTACTTTAAGTTTATTCGATAAAAATTACCTGCAATATCATATCACAAAAGAAGTTCATCATCAAATATGTAATGGCTAGCTCTTAAAAGGTAAATAAATGTGAACATAGCAACTTCTCATCAGATACTTTGTGTAAATTTTTAATGGTTTGTCATTGGACACATTTAGACCAGTGCATTATTACTTACATTGTTTCTTCATCAATGTCATTTTCCTCCACGTTAACTTCCTCATCCTCCTCTTCTTCTGACTGTGCATCTTCATCAGATGAACTGGAAGTACTGCTGCTAGATATATCATGCTCACTCAGCTCCTGTCAAGAGTTAGCACAGAAATTAATCACAAGTGAGTCAAGAGCCCCTAGATACCTAAGGTGTGATAGTGTAATAAATATGTCAAACGGGTACTTACGTGCTCCTGATCAAACTGTTTTAAAGCTAAATCAATGCAATACTGCAGAAGTACCTCATCATAAATATTCTTGAAATAATTGTGCCAATTCATTGGCTAATTACAAGTGCTATTTACCTAGGGAAAGAGGACTATTTCCCTACAACTTCATCCAGAGCCAGAGTGACATGTATCAAGACCAAAACTACATGGTGTTTATTGGGGAAATAGACACCCTATTTTCTCTCAGTATAACAGGCCCATTACTCTTCCCAATGCGATAGGCCCATTGCCAGTGACTGTTGGAAAATAGTGTGTGCTATTTCGTATTGGACTATGTAGTATTTGTATACTATCAAAGCCATTGGGGAATATGTCAGTGACCATAACCTGTTCGCTTGTTTGTGTTTAAATTATTCAGTAAAAATCCACAGACTTTATTTATGTCAAACACAATTCCATATAAATTGTGGTGATTTTCTGGACAATGGATAAATGTTGTCATGTTCAGGCTACAAGTGACACTAAAAATTCTGATGCAAATAGGCATGCATTGAAAGTTGAGGTTCAATGCTGTTGCATGCATCATTGAACCTTACAACAATACTTAATGTCACTGCACCATTTCCTTTGTCGTTACTGTTTTGTTCAGTGCAATAATCCAAGGGTGCTGTCATGTACCTATAGTCTGATATTTTCATTTTGCATATTTCAGCATAGTACCCCACCTGTGTTTCCTCATGGCATCTTGATATTGCACTTTCTTCTGTCTCCTCCAAGGAAATGAGGCAGCTGGTTGCCATGGCAACACTGGCATGAACGGAGAGCCCCCGGCTGGTTGTAGCATCGCCATCCTGATCTGCATCTGTAGGGCAGAGATGAAATTATCACACTAAACAGTTTATAGTTTTGGTCATCAATATTTTTTTCTGGAAATTAGTTTTTTTTATGATTTTGTTTAAATATTGGAATTTTGTTTTTGTAACTAGATGTTAATATGGGTTGATATAATACAAAGAACACCCAAGCATTGCGGAAAACAAATCTTCCCTTCAGGTATACCCATGATTACATAACAATTAGTGATTACTTGAGTCAAATTTGTCCATTCCATTTCACGATGCTGAAATGGAACTCTAGTGATATTTGTTGGTATTCTGAAAGGGAGACTAACTTTAGACCTGGGTTTAAACCAGGGTTAGTCCTACAAGAGGGACCTTTTTTCCTTTCAAAATACTCTAAAAGTGTGCTGTAACGGGCGAGAAAATTCCTCATGGATGGGCTGGAAAAGCCCATTCATGAGGAATTTTCTCACCTGTTTTCATTTAACTTTAACAGTATTTTGAAAGGAAAAAAGGTCCCCTCTTGTAGGACTAACCCTGGTTTAAACCCAGGTCTAAAGTTAGTCTCCCTTTCAGAATACCAACTATTGAGTCTGGGCTCAATACACCATGCCTCAGGGAAGAATAGGTGGATAACTGTGTTTCCATCAGATTGAATGTCCCAAGTTAAACTAGAATTTCTCGGTTCTTGGCTTTCACGCTCGCTATATTCAAAGAATATAAGCTGTGGGCCACCCAGCCTATCTTAAAACTTGACCTTACATGACCTTTGACCTTGGCACATGACCTTTGAACTCATCAACAAATGAGGGATCCAATGTTGCACTTATGATTCACATTAGAACACTTCAACTTTTCAATGGAGGTCAATTTACATTTTTAGCCTTTTCAACTTGACCTCACATGACTTTTAACCTTGGCATGTGACCTTTGACCTCATCAACATAAGAGGGATCCCATGGTGCACCTATGACACAAGTTTGGTTCCAATTGAACTTCAACTTTTCAATTGAGGTCAATTTAAAAAAAAAATATTTTTAATGACACATACACATAGACACACACACATACACAAAAAGAAAAACAAATACTTCTGCTAATGCATTCACTGACAGTCAATAATATAAACAGGCTCTTATAAATGGGCATAAGAAAATCATCCATTAATACATGGAATCAATCAGTAGACTGCAAGACAGCCTCCAGGAGTGACTTTGGGTGTCCCTTTTGCACACACAAGTTATAAGAGTCTCAGCAGATTTTAATTATGCTTTTTTATTATTTGTTCACCACTGACGAGGCAAAACTTTTACCACCACACATTAATATAGAATAGAGCGGGTGCAACTATGAGCAATTTACTAAAGATGCAGCGCATGTTTGCGGCAAGGTGTGTAAAACAAAATTACTTTGATGCGCGAATAAAAAAGTGGCATAACTTTGGCCTAATAGGTGATGGACAAAGTATAGAGCAGTTTCTACCTACCAGGTGATGCTTTACTTGCTTTGGCTTGGTGTGATCTTGACAACTCTATGGCGAGTCTCTGTAATTGAAATTTAACAAATAATGTTACAACAAAAAAAAAAAAAACTACCCCCGGTGGATAGAGACTGTCTGATTGCTCATTACAGCCACACATGAGATGGCCCTCTGAGTAACCAATCAAAATGGTGCTGCTATATCTCTTTTTAAGCCATACCCACCATTCTTATAGCATCATCTCTAATTTTTCCCCTCATTACATTATTTACTTTCCAATTATCCATCAAAATAGTGCCATTACTACTTGCGATTTTTTAGGGACACCTTCTATGTGAAACCTCTCGTTGCCCACCTTTATTAAAAACACATAAAATGATAAACCTCATGTTGGTTCACACATGACCTGAGTTGTAACATATTCAAACTTGCCTCTTTGGAGGTCATTTTGACTTGAGTTCTGTACTGGCGTTGTGCTGTTTCTAGTTGGTTGATGTACCACTGCTTGTCTCGGCCTTTTGTAAAATGTGGCGGGTCCGCACCTTACAAAAAGTTATGGGAATATATTACATATAATTTACAATTACTATAACTTTTGTTTTCTTGACCCCCACGAAAATTTTTTTTAAAATCTTTCAAAGTGCCATCAAAAATAGGTTGATCTTTGCACACTGACATCTCTGTTTTTTTTTTTCTGTACTCCAACTTCCTCCCACATTGGACTATTCCATTTGAATGAGGGTTAGATTCCCAAATGGAATAGAGGGTTTAATCATGTGTGTGGTTAATCCCTGTTGTATAAAACCTATTTGAAATACTTCCCCCTTCATGGTAAAAATTTCCACTCTACAGGGTAGTATAATTGTAAAAGGGATAGTCACTTATTTGATGGACACATTTGATAAATGATTCAAAACACATTATGTTTTATAAATCATCTAACTGAATGCCTATTTCCTTCCACTGTTGCCTTAAATATATAAAACCAATAATTGTGGGTAAGTTCATTTCCCCTTCTTAGAAGTGGAAGTGCCCCAAATGCCAAATAACCCCCCTAAAAGAGAAATGGTCTCTTCCATGACCCCAGGTCACACCCTGTTCGCCATTAGCCTCTTCCTCAATTCCGTTTTGCTCACCCACACGGACGCGCGTATATACATTGGGGGGGCGGGCCTGGAAGAGGAAGTCACATTGGAAAGGAAATCAGGCTTCATTTAGATGGATTTTAAAACAATGTGTTTTTTGAATAATCATTACACTGAACTGAGTTCCTTTACACCAATGTTGACTGAAATATATGCATTACCCCGTGAATGAATATGTTTCAATCAACACCAGACTATCACACTATCAGTCGAGGTGGAGCATGATAATATCAGAGCAAGTCACAGAATGTCAGCCAGGCGAGACCTGCCTAAACTAAGTAACATATGTTAAGGGCCTGAAAGGCATTAACATAAAGTTCGGGGACATAGATGCTCAACCTTACCCGGAATACTCCGGTCGAGCCTCACAGTCGACAACCGGATAGGAGACTTTACGTATAGTGAAGTTGAATTAAGTGTTGTTTCTTCTGTCAGTAGTGCCTCGCCAACGTTCTCTTGAGGCGTTTGTACGTTTTTCTGATAGTACAAAAAACACCGACGAGAACGTTGTGGGAGCACTCCACGACATAGCTTCGCAAATTTCGGCAATGCTGATTCCGCGGTGATAGGCCCAGGACGACATGAGGTTACGGACTGAATGGGCTCGGAAGGGCTTGAAGAAGCTCCTATCATCCGCTTTGGTATCATAATTACAAGTGCTAATCCATCTAGGCAATAGTCGCTTCGACCGGACCCGTGGGGGGAAGGCGTGTTGTCAGAAACCCGAGTCGTTCGAGCCCCTGAGCAGACTAGTTTTACTTTTATAGTACTCAATGCCCGAACAGGACAAACCACAGGCGATCTTCCTTCCCTGCACCGAAGAGTGACATGCAATTCGGGTAAGATAATTGATTTAAGTGTCGGAATGAGGATGTCTCGTTCTTTGCCAAAATCCGGCCTAAAGAACAATTTGACCCTGTCCCGAGAAAATTCTGACGCTGACATCGAGCTATTCTTAATCTCCGAGCATCGTCTCCCAGAGGCCAGAGCGACCATAAAGAGACCGTCTTAAGGGTGACATGTTTTGGTGATGGCCTCCGCCATTGGTTCGAACGGGGCCTTCATTCAGCTAAAACGTCTAGACAGTATAGTCCCAGGGTGGGACCACCTTCCTGGCCGGAGGTCGTGTATTAACATCCCCTCTCGAAGGAGACGGGATCGAGCATCGTCTTATGGTAGATCCTCGTCGAAACCTCTAATGGTCGCTAGATAGCGACTTGTAGTTTCTGACAGTCGAGTTGCAAATCCGCAATCAAGCGATCCATTGAGAAAAGTCAGCGTCCTCGGCTCCAGATGCCCGATGTCTGAGACACCTCTCGTCGCTCACACAGCAGAAGTATGGTCCCAGAACGCTTCGAGTGCAGCGTCCTGGTGCTCCTTCTTCCCGCTGATATTATCGCGGCAAGCCCTCTGCGAAAGCCAGAAGCTCGGCATCGCGGCCGGATAATGGCCACACCGTCAACGCTAGGTGCTCCAGCGCCAGACCTGGCGCTCCCTCCGTCCGGAAATGATAGAAGATCCGGACGGATCGGTAGATGCAGTGGCGGAGCCGCCACTATCCACCATTGGAACGAAACCAAAGGTGTTTTCGGCCAAAAGGGAGCGATTAGGATGACAAACGGCACACCTCCCCCCCAATTTTCGAAACTACATGGTGCAGAATCGGAATTGGTGGGAATGCATAGGCCGTGATCCCCGACCATTCCCATCGCCGGAGCGTTGACTGCGTACGCACCCGGGCCGGTTCGTAGAGTCCGGGTGCAGTACAGAGGTAGCTGGTGACTCAGGTTCGAGGTGAACAGGTCGATCTGAGGAACATATAATCTCTGAAGATCTCCGCACGGACATCTCGGTTAGTAAAATCCCATTCCGAGGGGGGCCGTCGTCCTGCCGCGCGATGTCAGATCGTCGCAAGGAATCGGTAGGTACCACGTCTCCCCGAGGCTCTGAGGTCTAGGGTGAATACCCCCCCAACCCTACTGTCGGACGCTTCCGTCGTTAGACCAACATTGACAGGAGGCGCGGGAAAAGAGATTCCCCGAGTCGATGGGGCGGTGGAGACCTCCATCCAGGTGCTTCCCGGACCCCGAGTTGAGGTGTATCAGACGGGAATCTGGGGGCTTGATCGCCTTTAGTGTCCCCCAGGTGATTTGAAGCAGCCCATATGGAGTGACAGTACGGTACAATGTGCGACTAGACTGGCTCAAGCCCTAGAAGGCGAAGCCAGATCCAAGCGGGGGCCCTGCGTAGCCGCGCCATGGCTGTCGGCAGTCTAATCAACGACTCCACCCGCACGGACCCGTCAGTCCTGCAATGCCCGGAAGCAGTGCAGCCGAGCACCATGCCCAGATACCTCATGTCTTGAGAGGGGGTAAGTCTCGATTTGTCGAAGTTGACAAGGAAGCCCAACCTCTGCACCACCTGATTTTACGACTGACCTCTCGGCCGTCCCTGAGGCGCCGACCGTAGATTAGCCATCCGTCCATGTACATTCAGAGGGTTTAACCCCCTGGACGCCTGAGGAGGGGCGCCCACCCCTCCCGTTCGTCACGTACTATGTGAAGACCCTGGGATTAGGTGGACAGTCAGAAGGGGAGACACTCCACAGCTTCGATACAACTGGCCCTGGATTGGCATCTGAGCCAGCGACGGTCTGATTTGGCGACTTGGAACGTTGTAGGTAGCCGCTTTCAGATCTAAAGAATACGCCCAGCTCGCCTTCACCACAGCGCATATGAATCGACTGCGCAGGGTTTCCATCCTGAACTTCTTTGGCTTTGATGTACAGATTCAGAGGCTTAGGTTCAGGATGGGACGCCAATCCCTCGGTCTTCTTGGGGGCCAAGCAGAACGTCGCCCAGAACCCCCTCGTGAAGGGGGGGTCCGACTGGGGAGATGCAAACCCTTCGCCAAGAGCGCCAATACCTCGTCCAGAAGCACTCGGTTCTTCGTTTCCCCCGGAAGGGGGTAGGTCTCGGATGGGAAGTCGCCGGGGTTTCGCGGTGACTTCTCTTCGATAACCGCCGTCCACAGTCCAGCTCAGCAACCAAGGTGTCGGGGGAGAAATGTTGGCGCATTCCCGCCGTAAGAACTAAAGCGTGGACCGCCCACCGTAGGGTGGAGGTTTCCCTCCCAAGGAGAAGACCCGCGCCCGACGTGCCCTCAGGACAAAGACTCTTCCCCTCCCAGCGCCTTGCTTTTGGGGGGGGACGAGCCTTCGGCCTGGCCCCGGACTTCTGGATAGAAGTAAGCCGAGCTGCAGGCTTCTTGGGTTGCTGGAGACGGTGTCCGACTTTCTCCGTCTTGGCGGAATGGCCAGAAGAAGAGGAGCGCTATGTGAGCGCATTCCTCCCCCCCCTTTTTTTTTGTTTCTTTTCCCCCCCCCCCCCTTAGCCGAATATCTCCCGGAGGAGATCTTCGCCTGATCCTCCTTGAGCGCCTGCTCCGTCTCCACACGCTCCGCAGAAGCAAGCAGTGAGTCACCGAACTAACCTCCGAAGAGGACGTCCCGCGCCTCGGGCTTGGCCTTAGAAACCTCCGATGCGAGATCGGAACTCATTGGTGGCGCAGAGTGAACAGGCTCTCAACTCCGCTCGCAGGTAGCTGAGGCGACGCGCCAAAGACATTGAAGTCTGTTTGCCGGGTCACTAGCGAGCCTAGGACCGTTAAGGCATCATGAGGCTTCCGTTGAGAAAACTCCATCCACTCTACCCCGCCCGCCGAGATCTGATCTCGTGGGCGAAGACCATAGAGAAAGCGCCTAGTCGATACCAGATTGTCAAACCGCCAGGTCTAGGTGCCTCACCTGATCCTCCAGAAGGAGAGAAGGCCGTCGGGGTACCCGTGCCCGTTGCAACGTTGGCTGCTAGGTCAAAAATCTATCTTCGGAGTCCTCAGGACGGTTGTAGTCTCCCTCGGGCCGTCCTCAACGACCTGGGCGAAAGTTTTCACCGGGTACGAAGAGAGCTTCTGAGTGACCTCCCCGGAGCACTTCCACAGTAGACCTACTTCTGTGGAAGCGTCAAGCCATGGACGCGTTCCGGAGGGAGGATGGGAGCCCAGATTGAGCTGTCTCTCCTCCTCCCGAACGCGGCTCGGCGCGCAAGCAGGCCAAGAACTCGGCCGTCCTGCGCAGCACATGAGGGGTGCCTGCCGGGTTAGAGAATCCACCTCCTCCTGTTTCCGAAGCTACACCGCGGACGTCGTAAGGCTTGCGAAGGTGGATCACCACCTCGGTGACCACCTCCCGAGCCCGAGTCCGCCCCCCAGCGCTGTCCTCCGAAGCGTCGGAAGTCTGCGGCCGGTTAGAGTCCTGAGAGGACGGTGCGACGGAACGAGCGGAAGAAGGCGGAGGGCCAGGCGTCGCCACCTGTACGGCGACACCAGGCCTCCACCGCAAGGACCAAGCCAACTGGCATAGGCTGGACCGCAGGAGCCGTGAGGTTCGACCGCACCCAGCCCGACCCTGGCGAGGGTACAGACCGAGAAGGCATGGGGTCCGAAGAAAAATCCCCCCCCTCCCAGGCAAGTAGCCGAAGGTATGGGACGGGTAAACCCGCCCTGCACCGGCCCGGTACCAGGTTTACCACCCAGCAGCTTGACGTCTTCCCAGAAGGAGACAATCAACTGCAGCAGTGGCGCAAATGGGCCGCTCGAAAGCGGGTCAGAAGAAGCCCCGACAGCACCTGGTGCCATCGCTGGACAGCCGACGCGTAGGCCGCGTTGTTGACTATAGCCTGGAGGGGCTTCCCCCGCGGTCGAAAGCATACCAGACTGACCATCCCCATAAGTACAAGCACGACTGGGGTGTATAAGTCACGTACGGGGATGCAGCGTAACCTGAAGAAAGGCAGGCTGCGGGGTAGGCCACGAAGGCTGCCCCGTAGGAACGCCATGCAGGGCACCCCCACCCGGGTAGACCCACCAAGTCGTACCCTCCGTGGAAGCAGGTGCCCGGCGGACCAGCACTAGCACCCACAGCCCACAGGCGTACCCCCTCATGAGAGGCCTGAGCCGACCTAGTCGCTGGGGCATCTGCGGAGGCCAACCCAGCGGAGTACCGCTCGCTACGCGCCAAGCCCTGAAGGGCCCGGTGCGGCGTGTGGCGCCTGCTGAGGAGGCACTGGCAATGACTACAGGCTAGAGATGCGAGGTGCAGCGAGCGTAGTCACCACCTGCGGCTTCCCTCAAAGGGATACCGAAGCCAGCGCCCCAGGTTTTGCCGTGACATACCAATACCCCCAAGTAATGGCCACCGTAGTCGCGTAGAAGTGCCCGAAGACACGGGTACCGCAACCACGTTAGGTGTGGACATCAACGCGATGGATCAGCCCGGGCTACCAGGGCACCACCATCACCGCTCACCACCACCGGAATGGCCGCAGCCGCCAATCCCCCTGGCGGATCGGCAGCGCAGACCGCGCCAGCCGGCACCGGGGCAGCCCCTAGGCTGAACCAGTCGAGGCCGCGGCCGATTATGCACTGCTGCGTCGGACCTAAGCCACCCCATCATCGCTTCTCGAAGTATCCGAAGCTACCCGCACCTTTGGGAGTCCAGGGAGCACCCAAAGCAGGAGCGGCTGCCTTGGACGCACCCCGGACGGTGCCCGACAACCACCCCCCCCCTCCCCGTGTACCAACACGATCGCGTACCGTGTTCAATGGCTGCCCATTGAACATCCGACAGTCCAATAACAGAAGGAGGCGCACCGGTCGGTGCGGGAACATTGCCTTTGATCGACACAAAGGGGATGGGTATCCCTTCATTAATGGAAGCGGGGCAGCGAACGCAATACAATTATGCGACCAGTGACGGGGTGAGCGTGAGTTGCTAGATGGAATAGCGTTCCAAAAACCGTACAGAAAAATAACAAGCGTGCCGTGGGGGTCTCCCGGTACGCAAACTTCAGGACAACTCCGTAACTGAGTCACGAACGGTTTAAGGACATTTTTCAAACACAGTTGTTGCACATATTTTTATTAAGTATACCACAGCTATAATAAAATAATACCCACACAGACCATATAAAATGTTGCAAGCAAGCCCGCAACAAAAAGACAGAACAAACTCACACATGTCAAAGGCAGCAGCAGCAACACGTGCGTCAATGGCGCCTTGTTTACCTTTTTTCTCGCTACACAGATCACATGACCGCAATGGCGGCAAAACAGGATTAACTAAATAATAGCAGCTCCTCCGCCGCGAAAATCTCCGTTTATTCCGTCGAATGAGCTCTAAATCCAGTAAAATAATCCCGTATATTTCCCGATAGATATGTATAGTAGTAGGAATATTCCGAATGAGACGACGACTATTCAGTATCAACTCTCCAGATAATTTTGGCTGTAAGTGGCAGTAGCTGCGGTGACACGCGTCCGTTTTGAATCACATCCAAAAAACGGAATTGAGGAAGAGCTAAGGTCGACAGGCGTGTGACCTGGGGGTCACTGGTCTAGACCATGTCTCTTTTATGGGGTGTTATTATGGTATTTTGTGGGGCATTCCACTTCTCAGAAGGGAATGCATATATTTCAGTCAACATTGGTGTAAGGGGAATCAGTTCAGTTTAATGATTTTTGTCCAGCGATTCATTCCTGAACCCTCATAACATCTTATCAGCGAGCAACCTCTTTGAAGGATTACTATAGTCAAGGACAAGAATAAACTACCAATTGCGGTCCTGTTTGTCTATCAGTGCACCGCAGCGTGGACTGTGATTGGTTTGAATATGTGTGGTATGGGCGGGGCTTTATCAACAAAATTGCTTAAAATGTCACAAAAATGCCCTCCATTGAGTCGGGTTTTTTGGACTCACATCCACAATAATTCACGCCATTAACTTTATGTTTTACTAACTTTTAAATGTTCACAGATAATTCTTCCTGGCCGACAATGGTTTCGCACCATCAGATTACATCAGACATGCAATTTGGTCGCCTTAATTCTGTCCCTGACTATAGCTATTAGGTAACCTGTTTTTATTTAAAGGTGGGTTGTTTCCGATTTATGTGTATTGTTTCCTCTACTTGATATGAGAGCCTGGCCCTTGCACATACAAACCCCCATTAAGTACCCCGTGGCAAACACACTTGCGGTTTTGTAATATGGTAGACGCAATATGGCATGTTGCAAAGCCCTATTTAATACTGGTCTCATAAATGGTTCCACTAAAACGGCGGTTTTTTGTTTTATCTTGGGAATGAATTGAAATGGATTTGAGTGCTAAAATTTCAGGACGAAATGAGAAAAATATGGCCTTTCAAATCTGACATAAAAATCGATCCTACTTCCGGTACTCAGGGGGGTCCCAAAGACGATCGGAACACACACCTTTAAAAAAAAAAAACATCCTATCATTAACTTATTATTTAAGTTAACTTTTTTGGTGGTTTCTATTCCTATAACCCCAAATAGTCCCAAACCTAACCTGAATTGCAGGATAAGTTTGTCAGCTTTGAGATAACCCCCTCACTGGCTAGGAGATCCAATCTGAAGAATCGGTTATATCCCCAGCATCCCCTACTTCAAAGTCATAGGCAAACTTCCCTCCCTATTCTTACTGTCTTCGTGCTGATGAACCATCTCCACTCTATATTCATACCTGGGAAAATATGGCAAAATAAAGAATATTGTTAAATACATGAGGAAATAGCTACAATTTGAGTACTTGGGAGGGGTATTTGCAAAAGTTTGCTTTAATGATGGATCATAAGTTGTTGCCTGAATTATTATTAAAGGGCAATGGTCTGATCGCTAATAGTCTCGTCCCCAGAACCCCAGATTTTACCGATAGTGGTCAAAATTTTGGTATCAGAAGAAATATTTTTCTCATTAACCCTGTGAAATCTTAGGGCTAATGGATGTTTCGTTTTGAAGTTATGAGTGAAAATGTATTCCATTTTGGTTGACCAATATTAATTTCACACAGTACTCTACGCTACGGGTGTACAAAATCATGTTTTTAGCTCTCACATCAACACGGATTAAAATATCAGCGCAAAAATTTACAGATGGGGTTTTGGGGTGAAGCCCATTTACTTAAATTCATATACTTAAATTGGGCCAATGTGGAAATGCACTATATTGTTACTTCAATTCTATATATATTTCCTTTAAAACTGCAAATTAACTTTAAAACTTTTTTTTGATAAATTAACTTATTTCACAGGGAATTCCTGATCTTTTAGCTACTTGTTTTACACGACCACACTGGGAACTGACTTTACAGTGTTCAATTGTATACTTACTTAGATGTCTCTGGCAATCCAACAGAAAGTTCTAGAAATACTGATAAGTAGTTTCCCCTGACAACGCCATTGCCATCCTAAATAAATAAGTTGCAAAGTGTGTGTGCAAGGTGCAAAAATGTGAAAAGATCAATCAGTGTAATTAAACATGCATAATATCAGAGTGCATCATGATGATTAGTAAGCAAAATCTTCTTACGAACAGTTACTTACTGTACTCTGTCTAGCTTGAAGCAGAAAGTGATGTCATTACTTTTACATAGTTGATTTACATGCATATCATACATGCTGACTTCAGCTGCTTATGATTACAGCTGTGACTTGCTATATTAGGAAGTTTAACTCTGCACAAAAGCAATGACATTACTTCAAATTTGGGCCAGGCTAAAGTGGTTTAAAGAGGAACATTATCCTCCTTCTTCATAAATTTGACTGAAGCAGCCAGAGTGTCAAATCAACTAAACTCAAAACTCAATAGTCTGTATACATTAAAAGTTAGACCAGGTTTAAAGCTAGACCAGGTTTAAAGTTAGACCTGGTCTAAGTCAATATTAGTTTTGTTCAAAATTGACAGTTATTCACATTTTCTTCATAAAGTTACTAGCAAATTTCAAAAATTGAAATGCTAATCTATCTATTAGTAATACCGGTGGTTTGTCTGTCTGTGTGTCTGACGGCGTATATATTCTCGTAGACCGAGGGTCGCACATTCCTGAAACTTGGTGGGTGGGTGCCCCTTGACCTTCTGAAGACCGAGTTTGTATTGGTTAGTGGATCAAAGGTCATCAGAGGTCATTCAAGGTCAAAAAACAGTTTTCAAACAAGTCAAATGGGGTTGACCAAGAGAATTTTAAGTGAACATTCAAGGTTCTTGTTGGTTCACAAACCTGCATCGCGAAACCAGTGATTGTGAAAACCGGGGACCATCTAGTTTCAAAATGCAAGGGAAATGCCTTTTATGGTGGATAAATTACACTTAGGACCGGTCTAACTTTAGGACCCAGTTTAACTCTCTTGTGCATACGAAGCTATGACATCAAGTAAATGGCCTCAAAACTTCATTTGGCAAAGGGATTCCTGCAGACAACTGTTCGAAAAAGGACCGAAATAATTAACCTCATCGATAAGTCCCTTAATAAGGATTTAGATTAAGTCGCCAATTATTACATATTGATAGTTCAGATAAGAGGAGGACCGCGATTCATCGAAATGTACTGAATCCCATCGCTGTTTATCAATCAATTGGTGTCAGTCAGTCAGTCAGGATTTACAGCCTTGTTATTGTTTTGATGAAGGTGTTGAGAGTGACATGATTTCCTCACCAATAATTTCATTTCTTTTTGGAAACGGGAAAGTATCTTTTTGTTGAGTGTGTAGGGGAGGTTGTTATTTTTTTTTGGGAGGAGGAGTTTCTTTGGGGGGTGGGAGTTGTTTTTTTCTTTGTTGGGGATGGGGATGGGTATTTTTATTCTTTATTTTTGGCAAATGGGAATGTATTATTTAGTCTTTTTGGAGGGTGTAGGGGGTTTTTTTTTTTAGGATATGAGTTTGTTTGGGGGGGGAAGAAAGATTGTGTTTCTTTGTTTTTGAAAAGGGGGAGGGGTTTTCTTGTTTTGGGGTATAGGGAGGAGAGGGTTTCCGGTTAGTCGGGACATTATTTACAATCGTTCAGCTTTCCATCAGCGCCTTCTTCGTATTTATTCCGCACATTTTCATACATTTCGGGACAGGAAGCCGCTGATTTTCCTGCTGTGTCGACTATATCTCTTTCTTGAACTGCACATCGGCGGAGGTGTGGTTGTGCGCTATCCGTGAACTCACTTCCCCACCACGGACTGTAACTGCACCCCCGTCTCCGATGCCGACATCTCAGGTAGAGTCTGCCTTTCACTTCCTTATCTTTCATGTAAACATGCTCGTCGAAATAATGAACCGAAGCCAATGAGCATCGCCTTTACCTGCGCAATTACGAACATTAACCAATCACCATAGGCCGTAACACTCACACGGCGGCACCGTCAGTGCTATAGCGGCACCGTCAGATGTATTTACACCCGCCGAATTCAATAGGCAATTAGCGAGTCTCGTAAATCTATTTAAAAGGATAATCCCTGGGGATTATACTTCGGTCTTCTTACGTTCGGTCTTGCAGAGGGTCACCTGGCAAAGATCTAGACTAAATTAATGAATACTGAAGATTAGACATCATATGATCAACTTTTGTCATAGGATGTCAATCTGTAGTTTAACTTTATTATTAATCAACTGTATTTGGGGTACACGTCTGTTTTTACTTTGCCAGTATGAAGGATGTGTTGTGGAGTACGCCCAAGTATGTGTGTAATATATACTTACAGGATATACTTTGAGCCTCCAACTATGACCAGACACATGGAGTTCAGGACTGTAGACTGGGTCAGCTTTATGCTGTAATGCACTAAAGACAGAGAGAAAAAAAATCACCAGGCACATCTGAACAGCCAGGAAACCAGTTTTGAAAAGGAGACATCTACTTGAATTGAATACATTAGTGCAGGAAGTTAATACGATCTGAACTGCCCTGCCTTAAACAACGATATCATTACTATTACAGTGAAGAGGCAATTGGCAAGTCTGTGTTTTGTCTTATTTAAAATATGACAATCTACCTGTGAGTACCCAAGGCAGTATTAATGTTGCTCATTTTGGAAGGGGCTTATTTCACTCCAAATCCTTTGTGACATTTGGCTGCTCTTTTCAAGGTAAAAATATAAAATATTGCTGATACACACTTTCCACTTCAGCAAAGTGAAACACACTATGGGTGGGCATTTTTACAGGTAGGCATTTATTAGGGCATGGGCGCTTACTAAGAACATGTTTTAATATATTTTCTGATGAGTAACTTTAGTCATGCACACTTACGTGAAGCCCGATAGTGTAAATCTACTGACATCATAAGTTGGTACTAGCTCACTGGAAAACAAACAGACAAACAGAGTTTACATTGAAATGCAATACTCTGAAATATAGGACGATTTACTGTTCCTACATGTTATACTCACAATATACCATATGAATATTTTGATTAACTTGAATGTATAGATGAGGTGATATGTGACATCAACGTCAGGCAACGGATGCCTGACAGTATGCATGCGAACCTGCAAGGCCTGTGCTTTTAAAAATCATGCTCAATCACTATGATTAGGCCATTGAATGCTGTAGCTGTATGGGCATATTCTTTGCACTGCTAACATGTCAGAAAACTAGTTGCTAATTTGTGTTTGTAAACATTTGTGTTGCATCATCTATAGACCATGTCACATCATCTATAGACCATGTCACATCATCTACAGACCATGTCACATCATCTACAGACCATGTCACATCATCTACAGACCATGTCACATCATCTACAGACCATGTCACATCATCTATAGACCATGTTACATCATCTATAGACCATGTCCCGTCTATGTTCACAAACACCATTTATAGTTTCTCACAGAAATTTGGCAATTGCACAACATATTAACGACTGGCTAAAGCATGAATAATGGATCCTTTTATAATTAACCCTCATGAAATTTCGTCCTTATGGGCAAAAATTTTGATGAGGCTAATGAAATTGAAACATTTTGATAGTACATTTGTACATGAAAGGACCAGACCACACCATACCTAGTAAAATCTGCAGGCACTGGGGCAGTAACAAAGGAGGCCATTGGTTTACGGTGAACCTGAGTGAACATCTGTAGTAGCTCCCCACTTTTGGCGATCAGTTCACTCTTGGTGCAGGAACGTAGCTGGTGCTCCACCTCTTGTAGTAAGGATTCTAGTAGTTCTGTTTCTTGGGTTAAGGAGTTCTTTTGACCTGTGAAAGCAACAAAACAGAGTAAGTGACAATGTTTTAGGTTTCCAAAATTTATTGATACTATAGTTCTGTTTGAGTAAGGAAACTATCATAGTTACCATGATTATTTCTTGTGTAAAACACATCCACTATAATCCGTAAAATTTTACCCTAACCCATCAGAGCAGCACAAATCAGCACATGCACTGCAGTAAGTTAGTAATTTTTTTTTTCAAAACCTATAAAGCCACTATCAGTCATATTGTCTAAATTTGAAATGCCAATTTTGTCTCTTAATTGCTAGAGCTAGGTCATATCAACACCTTATATTACTGTTCTTTGTGAAAAATAGACATGTAAGCATTGTAAATCAGTCTTGAAGATGCCGTTTACGACTGTATCTAGACCTAAAAAAAGTCGGATCCAGACTTTTATTAGTAAACAAAGCACAAAAATTATTTCGTGACAATTACGGCGTGTTATGCTTAGCTGCTTACAAGGGTCTTTCCTACAACAATTTCCAACACAACAGTGCAAAAAAAGTGGACTTTGATGAAAAATAGGGTTCGATTTGTTTACAATTTGAAGAAATTGCTGATAGTGGCTTTAAGGGTTTTGTGCTGCTCAGTAAACTACCCTCTACAAGAAGTGCCATTTTATGCACTTTAGGCGCTTGCCTGAGCAAAATCAAGTGCTAAACCCATATCAGGGTGCTTGAGAGAGTAATTACAGTCTTTTTACAGAAACACACAAAACCGTGTGTACTCTTTAATGAATATGAGTAATTTGAGATCACTGTTAAATAAATGAGTTAACTTTATGGGTGCACAGTTTTCTGCTTTTCAGTAAACTACCACTGGTTGAACACTGCTGCTTTGTGCTGCTCACATATTTACCCAGTAAGCTTTACACTACTTATAAGGCTTTATTTATGAAAGCACTGTTCAGTAAATTAGTGAAATTAATTTTGTACTTAGTAATTGACTCTGCATAGCTTGTTAATCTTACCCATTAGTTTAAGGAGTTTACTCTTGAGTTGTGATTCTAGTCTGGCTATCATCATCTCTACCGCATTCCGTATCTCTCGTACACGCTCATCTTTGGCTGTGCGCACGCTATCTACATTACGCTCCTGGAAACATATCACACATACCAGATTATAGATGGGTTAGGTTATATAAGCTAGGGTTGTCTCTCATATCAAATACAGATATGTTATTTTGAATCAAAGACTGATATGCTCACTTTTCCCATTGTGTTGATTTGAATAACTTTGATTTCACATGTTTGGAGTTTAAAGTTCCACTGATGATCACACAGGGTGATTATAAAACAAAACAATGGCATATGTTCAGATGACAAAAATATTTTTCGGCCTGCAACTAATTTGAGAAATGTACAGGTTGATGTAAGCTGTGATGTAACAGCAGGCAAGCAAACAATAGCTATGGCAAGCAAAGCTGCAGTCAACATGCTCAGGACTATGCTTTCAAAATAAATTTTGTTTAGCCATGACCCACTAATAATACTTTGCTACTTGAGAACTGACAGGAGAGTCTTTGTAAGATCAGTGTTACACTATTTAGTATTCTAAAATTTCATAGGATAATCATAATATTTCCAGTTGTAAAGCCCTCTAAGTGAAAACACATATTTAGACAGCATTGGTATCTACCAATAGGTTTCCCTTATGGAAACCCCATATGACACAGGTGGGATAATTCTAGTGTCAAACATTCCCGTCCAAGATTTCTTTTTGTTACCAGTATTGTGTTTAAAATTCTCTTCAGCAAAATCACAACCAACTATTACTATCTAATTAACAGATGTCCATTAAATAGCCTGAACAAAACACTCAGTGAATATGAATAGATAACAGCAATGACTCACAACATCCTGTACAAGGCTGATAAGTTCCATCAGCCTTCTCCTCAGGGCTGCCACTTCCTCTGTTATCTGGGAGACATGCTGCTCATAAACTTCCTCCAGGGGCTTGAAAGTGTGACCCGAATGCTGCATGGAAAATATACGTACAAAAAGTAAAAAGTGTTTTACATCAAGTCCTGTCCATAATTCAAAAACAATAAACTATCAAAGATTTATGATTAATGTATGTTTCAATTCATTAAACGTATGATTTGAAGTACACCTATCTGACATTAAAGGTGCAACGAGAGATTTCAAGTCATCCATATTTTCTGTGATATGTTGTGATTTTGTAAAGATTAGACACACAATAGATCCCTTACCTTTTATTTGTTTACAGAAATAACTTAAAAATGAAAACAAAATGTGGTTTGTATATGCTTATATTTCAATAGAAAACATAGGCTGAATTTCGTATTTGCTCCTATACGAAATTAAAAAATTTACAATTTTGTACCAAAGAAACAGTTCTCAGCTTAAGGGGGGGGGGGGGGGGTATGGGGTCTGAATATGATAAAAAATTGTTCTAATTAAGAAAATGAGATAATGCAATTGCTAAATTGTGTAGATTGTAATCTGCAAAATGCTTTTTATTCGATCGCAATCAGACATTTAGTAACCCAAAAGTAAACATATTTTAAGCAAATCTGTGAAAAAAAATTTAAAGAAGCTGATTTCAACTGATTTTGGTAGGTAAAGGTGTCAACATTTACCAAAAAAAGTGAGTTATCGTAGGGGGTGGAGAAATTGGTTTTTTGAGAGTCAAAGGTCAAATTTTGAAATTGATCCAATCATGTTGAAAAATATACCAAGTTAATAGTTTAATCATAGGGATTCCAAAAAGGTATAGTTTGTACTATCTGGGGCCGAAAGTTTTGGAGTTATAGGCTAAAAACAGCAAAAATCAATAAAGTGGTCATTTTCAAATTACTCCGATTTGGATAAAAAATGGTGCTAATTATTGATGGAGCTCATAGGATTAAAATAAGGAATAGTTTTGACTGTCTTAAATGCTTAGTTCCCAATGTAGGGGGCACCAAAGGTCAACATCCATTGCATTCAATGGGGCTTGATCTTGTTTCCCCCTACTTCGGTAAGTAAGCATTTAAGACACTCAAAACTATTCCTTATTTTTATCCTATGAGCTCCATCTATAATTTGCATGGTTTTTTTATCCAAATCAGAGTAATTTTAAAATTTGACCCCTGTACAACTGAAAATTACCCTTTTTATTGATATTTGCTGTTTTTGGCCTATAACTCCAAAACTTTCGGCCGCAGATAGTACAAACTATACCTTTTTGGAATCCTTATGATTAAACTATTAACTTGGTATACTTTTCAACATGATTGGATCAATTTCAAAATTTGACCCCTGTTATTGATCTTTGACTCCCGAAAAACCAATTTCCCCACCCCCTACGATAACTCACTTTTTGGGGTAAATGTTGACACCCATACCTACCAAAATCAGTTGAAATCAGCTTCTTTAAATTTTTTTCACAGATGAAACTTACTTTAGAGATACTATTTGGTTCCTGAGATATTGCTGATCAAAGTGAAGCAGTGTCCGTGAAATTTGCCAAAAATGCATCATCTCCTATATTTTATTATGGGAAAAATTTAAAGGGGTTATATTTAAGATATTTTAAAAGATATTATTTATGAACTATTAAAGGGATTAGCAGCGATTTGCTAATCCGAAACATCGAAAAAAATCATCAAAAATCATATTTTTATATTTGTGTTACTGGCATGGATATGCGAACATAACCTACAAGTGGTTGGCTTGAAATCTCTGTATTAAAGACAAAGCAGTACTTTTTATCCGATTCTGTAATTTCTATATGTGCGTATCTAAATTCCGACTTGAGATCGAAAAAGCTTTTCCCGGTGAATATCACAGATTTTCAGCGTGATATTGTGCATCATCATCAATAAAGTTTTAACTCAAACACAAACATTATTGATCTTTGTTGTGGGCCGCGAGCTTTAGCTGGAGGACCACTTAGCAATCCGTTGTGCGTGTGTATGTGTGGATGTATGTATGTGTGTGTCACTAAATTGTTAAGTTTTTTTTAAATCGACCTCAATTGAAAAGTTGAAGTTCAATTGGAACCAAACTTCTGTCATAGGTGCACCATGGTATCCCTCATATGTTGGTGAGGTCAAAGGTCATGTGCCAAGGTCAAAGGTCATGTGAGGTCAAGTTGAAAATGGGCTAAAAATGTAAAATTGACCTAAATTGAAAACTTGAAGTTCAATTGGAACCAAACTTGTGTCATAGGTGCACCATGCGATCCCTCATATGTTGATGAGGTCAAAGGTCATGTGCTAGGGTCAAAGGTCATGGGGCGGCCCACAGCTTATATTCTTTGAATATAGCGAGCGCGAAAGCCGAGAACCGCGAAATTCTAGTTTATTCTGTACTGGTGTAAACCACAATCAGCTGTTTAGTGTAGCTTTTGAGACGTCGTCACTGTATGTCTATTTGCGGGAGACGGTATGACAAATTTCCTCAAATACTCAATTTTTTCACTATTTGGTGGTTTGTTTCTACATTAAAGCAGTTATATGGAAATGTACACACTTATCCCTGATTTATAAATGCAAAATTTCCACATTTTTTTTATTCTCTCGCATTATCGCTGCTAATCCCTTTAACACATTTAACACATTTATTTTGGCTAAGTTGAAGTAAATAAATACTCATATTATCTTTTCTATAATTTAAAGTAATTAAATATCACTGGGTAAGTGATTTTTATGTATTTTATTGTTTCCTCACCCTGCGATATTTAAGAAAATTATTTTAAAAATTAATTACAGGGCAATGGATGCACCTATTTCAATGATTCTTTCATTAATAATTATGATAATTCAATATAAAATGAAATTTAAAAAAATAATTCCATATTTCACATCAAAAGCGCCCTCAATTTTTTCTAAAGTTTCGAGGTCTATAACTCGTTTCGTTAAAATATGCAAACATCCAAAACGAAAACGAACGTAACTAGAGAACGCTGCATGCTATGAACATGAAATTTGGCACACATATTAAGCAAATACAGGGCTAGTGAACCATGAAGGCCGATTTTCAAAATCATGTTCCAAATTCAAATTACGCCATGAAATTATGCAATTGGTTGATTGCCGGTTGCCATGGCAACGGTATTAAAAATTTGGCTTCATGGTTCACTGCATATTTACCCTCTGCACATGTCACCCAAGTTTTGTCCTAGTGACATGTTTAGTTATATAGTTACATTCGTTCTAGTGTTTAGCCAATCAGAGGCCTTACGTGATTTCCATGGCAACCAGAGCAAAAATTGACATGGATTTTAAAACTTTGAGACACGGGCTACAATATGATGCATAACATGTGTATACCACTATTTAGGAAAATTAAGAAAAATCATATCAAAGTTCACTGCTTCAGACCCCATACTCCCCCCTTAATCCTGTACAGATGGGGATATTTTTGATGTAAAGCTTTACACCAGTAACCAAATCAGAATTTTCACATTTTTTTGGGACACCTGTTATTTGAAATCTCTCGTTGCACCTTTAAAATAGTAACTATAAAATGAATCATGAACATTGTTTTGCACAAAATACAACATATTAATGTTGAATAAAAAGGTATTTATCAGTTCAACAAAGAAAATATATGCAATGATAATTGTTATAGTCTGATATTTATGCAAAAATGTCAGCTATTTCAAGTTTCAAGGTCAAGACCATCTTTAAATTCCGATAATATTAACAATATGACCGTGACTAAAAATGTGTTAACCTTTTGACATTTGGCCATAGCATCCTCATTTAAGGTTGGATGTGTAACGAACTATACGTCTTTAGATTCCGTATGATAAGGCGAGTAATTGGACATGCATATTGATTCAATTTTGAACGAAGTATTAAACTTTTTACCCCTTCTGCTGCTGAAGTGAAAAGCTCCAATGTAAAAAGTTTCCCCAAGTCTGTCATATTATTAAAACCTTTGATAGTTAGTAACAATTGTTGAGAATCACAGTAGTTAACATAGTGTGCAACATAGTAAAGCTGAACAGTGCCTCAAAATGTAAAATTTGCATCACATTGTATCACTGAATGTGAACAGGATTAATATACCAAACAATACACAGATGTATACCAACTGTCTAAGACAGGATCACAATACTTCTGGTTAGTACATTGTTATGGATGACATTGCAATCTAAATGTTGAAAATGTGCAGAAGAATTATGACAAAAGGAAAGTGAGAGAAGTACCTTAAAATGAGAACACTAAAACAAATAAACTAAACATGTGCAATAACATTCAAACCATTTAAAGCGGCACTGGCACATTTTCACAAAATATGAAATTTCTTCAATTGCTCTCAAATGATAGTCTAGGCCATTGGAAGAACAGAGATATATTTTACACATAAAAATAACATACACCAAAACAGATAGGGACATTGATATGAGAATAATGACATCCAGGTAATTTGTAGGCCAACTTTTAAGTTTTCCATAACTTTAATCAACAAATTTATGTGTATATTACATGAATATTTTTGACTCGTACTCACTGATATTAAAACCACAAAGACCGATCAAACAGTGTGCATAGCCTGGGAAACATGCATACGGCGTGCGTGTTCTTGTGTTAAATGCCATTTTCGTTGTCTGCTGAATTTAACGTCGCCGGCGATGTTAAATTATAAAATTGTTCTGTTTACCCATAAGGAAGCTGATTTGGTCTTAATCATTTCGGGTGAGGGCTTTTGTATATAAAAGCCTAACAACCATGCAAAAATATCGATTTTGAAAAATGTTGTCTGTGCAGATGAAACTATATGTAAAACATCCAAAATGGAGTCTGTGCAGATGAAACTGTAAATAAAACATCTGTAATGGAGTCTGATCTGATGAAACTGTATGTAAAACATCCGAAATGGAGTCTGTGCAGATGAAACTGTATGTAAAACATCCGAAATGGAGTCTGCGCAGACGGAACTGTATGTAAAACATCCGAAATGGAGTCTGCGCAGACGGAACTGTATGTAAAACATCCGAAATGGAGTCTGTGCAGATGAAACTGTATGTAAAACATCCGAAATGGAGTCTGTCCAGATGAAACTGCATTTAAAACATCCGAAATGGAGTCTGCGCAGATGAAACTGTATGTAAAACATCCGAAATGGAGTCTGCGCAGGTGAAACTGTATGTAAAACATCCAAAATGGAGTCTGCGCAGATGAAACTGTATGTAAAACATCCGAAATGGAGTCTGCGCAGATGAAACTGTATGTAAAACATCCGAAATGGAGTCTGTGCAGATGAAACTGTAAGTAAAACATCTGAAATGGGAGTCTGTGCAGATGAAACTATGTAAAACATCCAAATGGGAGTGCAGATGAAACTGATGTAAACAGATGCAGATGGAAAGACCACCTGATTTGTAGACCTAACTTGGACCTAAGACCATACTTTGCCAGTTGTATTGCATTTTACCTGCACATTTAGACACTTTTCAGGTTAGCTTTGTGTTATATTGAACAGATTTGTTTTTGCTTGATATCAAAAATATATTGCACTATGACAATATTGCACTAGTGGAAGATGGGCGAGCCTTCCAAAATTATATTCCTCATTGCAGGCAGTACAGGTAACATGTTTACATACTGACCAATCAGCAAATACAAAGTTGTAGTGCTATTTTTTGCTTCTATTCTGGATCTTTTTTGAAGTGTTGTGCTTTATTTGAAACAGACTACGATATCAATTTCTTTGATACCATTCTTTAATGCAATGCATTATGGGTAGACTAGATGGAGCAATTTGGCTACTAACATGCAAACTGAATGATTTCCAAATTTTTAGAGAATTATACATTCCGGCTGTATATGCAAGTCATTTAGATAAGTATATAAGAAATAAGTACACAAACACCATGGATTCTACGTAAGTTCACCTAGTCACCCACTCAGTGGTACCATATATACCCTCTCACAAATGAATGGATACATTCAACACTACTCCTGAACATATTCATACACACAGAACTATGACATACAAAATATGGATATGGTAGTGGTGCAAGGTAAAGCATCCAAAAACTTCCCCAATACATTGGGCATATTCTCAACTTTTCTAACTCTGACCATTGTGACATGAGGACATCAGAGGTCAATCTGTGTACATCCCATATGAGGTTTGGGCCAATTGGTAAAAGAGTGAGTCCAATGAGTGCAGGGTTATCACTTTACCACACACAAACACATGCATGCACCCATACTACAGAAGCTGCTTGCAACAGATGACACAAAAATAATCGATACATGAGATACAGCCAAATTCATTGAGGAAGTTTCAGGCTATACCGAGGGGCAACTAACAAATAAGCCATGCAATCAATGCGCCAACCTCTCCCATGGTGAATGCTTCCAGCTGTGAGGTATTACGACTTGCTCTTGGTACCTACACACACACACATACAGTTTGCAACATTGATAATAGCATTAAACACAATAACATTAAAGAAAGCTCATGCTGCTTTTAAGGATGTAACATAGTTTAGACTACCATGACTACACTTAATATACTAATCAATGGAATGTGTAATTGTTAGGTAGGTAGGTGATCCAATTTCGGAAAAAAATTAGTATTCTGCCAACACCCATGAATTCGGCAACGTTAACGGAATAAACCACATGGCAAGGGTGCCGAATCTAAGTGGTGGCAGAATACTAAATTCATCCCCCAATTTCTGTGTATCATTTTTCTATTTCACATGAAGGAATAAACACTGGATTCCCCATACATTTTGAGCTGAATGGGTTCCGCAGGGTTACTGGGTTTATGAGAAAAATGTGAGCTTTCTTCTGATACAATATTGTAAATTTTGACGAGGTACTAGGTACAGTAGAGGATGAGATCGTCAATTGGGTCACCCACCTTTAGCACTACAGCGCACTCCGTGCCATTCATAGAGCATTTCTGATTGGCTAATTACATCATAGTGGAGAGAGCTTTCACCAAACAGACTTTTCAAAACAATGTTTGGGGGATGAGATTGTTAATTGGGTCACCCACCTTTAACACTGAACATGACGATCCGATAAGCATCTCAATGGGTCATCATACACAACTTTTGGGCACAGCACTTACGCAATATTTCGCCTTTGCGTAATGCTCGTCACTAGCAATTGCATGTGAATGTACGCCAACGTATAAGCACATTCACGTACACTGTATTTTGCTGCTAACTTTTCTATGTTCATTTGGAAACGTCTATTGTGTGACACTCGGGTGTGAAACTTCATGCAACATTTATTAACTGCAATGCCAGAACTGAAAGACATTTATACAAAAATATTTCATGTAGTTCCATACACAAAGTTTTAAAAAAAAAAAAAAAAAAAATACACACAGAACTATGACATACAAAATATGGATATGGTAGTGGTGCAAGGTAAAGCATCCAAAAACTTCCCCAATACATTGGGCATATTCTCAACTTTTCTAACTCTGACCATTGTGACATGAGGACATCAGAGGTCAATCTGTGTACATCCCATATGAGGTTTGGGCCAATTGGTAAAAGAGTGAGTCCAATGAGTGCAGGGTTATCACTTTACCACACACAAACACATGCATGCACCCATACTACAGAAGCTGCTTGCAACAGATGACACAAAAATAATCGATACATGAGATACAGCCAAATTCATTGAGGAAGTTTCAGGCTATACCGAGGGGCAACTAACAAATAAGCCATGCAATCAATGCGCCAACCTCTCCCATGGTGAATGCTTCCAGCTGTGAGGTATTACGACTTGCTCTTGGTACCTACACACACACACATACAGTTTGCAACATTGATAATAGCATTAAACACAATAACATTAAAGAAAGCTCATGCTGCTTTTAAGGATGTAACATAGTTTAGACTACCATGACTACACTTAATATACTAATCAATGGAATGTGTAATTGTTAGGTAGGTAGGTGATCCAATTTCGGAAAAAAATTAGTATTCTGCCAACACCCATGAATTCGGCAACGTTAACGGCAATAAACCACATGGCAAGGGTGCCGAATCTAAGTGGTGGCAGAATACTAAATTCATCCCCCAATTTCTTTGTATCATTTTTCTATTTCATATGAAGGAATAAACACTGGATTCCCCATACATTTTGAGCTGAATGGGTTCCGCAGGGTTACTGGGTTTATGAGAAAAATGTGAGCTTTCTTCTGATACAATATTGTAAATTCTTAAACATCTGTGAAAATGTAACCAATTTCATTGGTTGATGCCCGGGTTTAATTCGTTTAATTGAACCCAGGTAGTACGCGCTGCGTATTGAAGTTATTTTAGGTTGAAGCGCTCGCGTCATACCGCGTTTTGCTACGTTCGCGCGCGCCTGCCAACGTTGCGCCTCGTTGCGTATGATCGTTGCGTTCAGCGGGTTGTTCGATTGTTGTCACTAGGTGGTGGCAGTCCTTTCTTGTTGTATTTAAGCCGTAAAGCATCGCGAAATTGGGTTAAAGATGACCTTAAATGATAAAGATGTTTAAGAATGAGAATAAAGGTATGATTTTGGGAACCGGTACTCTCTTTACGACGAATTGAACCCGGCGACACCATTATTTTTGCGTGGAAGAACTCGGCCTCCGGCCTCGTTCTTCCACTTAAAATAATGGTATCGCCTTGGGTTCAATTCGTCGTAAAGAGAGTACCGGTTCCCAAAATCATACATTTATTCTCTAATTTTGACGAGGTACTAGGTACAGTAGAGGATGAGATCGTCAATTGGGTCACCCACCTTTAGCACCACCGAGCACTCCGTGCCATTCATAGAGCATTTCTGATTGGCTAATTACATCATAGTGGAGAGAGCTTTCACCAAATAGACTTTTCAAAACAATGTTTGGGGGATGAGATTGTTAATTGGGTCACCCACCTTTAACACTGAACATGACGATCCGATAAGCATCTCAATGGGTCATCATACACAACTTTTGGGCACAGCACTTACGCAATATTTCGCCTTTGCGTAATGCTCGTCACTAACAATTGCATGTGAATGTACGCCAACGTATAAGCACATTCACGTACACTGTATTTTGCTGCTAACTTTTCTATGCTCATTTGGAAACGTCTATTGTGTGACACTCGGGTGTGAAACTTCATGCAACATTTATTAACTGCAATGCCAGAACTGAAAGACATTTATACAAAAATATTTCATGTAGTTCCATACACAAAGTTTTTATTAAAAGCAAAATCAGGTGGTCCCACCAGATAAAATGGATTACCAGAATAGAAAAGGTACTTATTCCTTCTACAGTAAGTAAGCATGCTTCAATTGGTGAACATATAATGCTTGCAAAGGAGCATTTCAAGAGCTCAGATAGAAAAGGCAATATATCCATTTTTATGAATTTGAGGTGTTATCAAAAATAACTTGCAAAATATAAAGGAATTATGAAGACATAGTTTAGTATTTTTGACTATATCATTATCAATAAACAATTTGCATTGGAAAATTAGAAGGTCAATTTCACTATAAATATTTTGCACATGTTGTTGGCATTATTGCATTAAAAACAAAACAAAACAAAAAATTCTAAAACATCAGACATCGTATTTTGCATTCAAACTCTTGATTTATTTGTCAGTTTTCAACAAAAGTTAAAAAGTTTCTATATGAATAAGAGGGATAATTGAAACTCATCCTGTGAAATCTTAGGACTAGTAGATGTTTGGTTTGGAAGTTATGAGCAAAAATGTGCCCCAGTTTGGTCGCCCAATATTAATTTTACGCAGTACTCTATGGGGCTTATAAAATCATGGTTTTAGCTCTCATGTCAAAATGAATAGAAATATCGGTGTGAATCTTTACAGATGGGGTTTTGGGGTGAATGCCATTCTATCAAGACAAAAACTTTTTTATACTTAAATTGGGCCATCCCCCTTTAAACATGGATATCAATAAAATAATTGATTCATAGGCTTACCGTCCCTCCCCAGAGAGCACACTGGTGGCAGATGCATTTATGACAGGTCCAACAGTACACACTCATCTTTTCATTATGAACCTCACATCTGAAATAAGCAAACAACAAAATACACATTGCAAGGGGAACATTACATTGCAGAAAATGCCCAGGTGATTTAGGCAGAACTCATCTCAGGTTTGTTTGATCAAACTCAAACATAACATGAATGAGGTTTTTTTTGTTAATTTGTTTTTCTTTTGTCTGCTTCTGTTTAAAATTACAGTGTTGTGCATTGTGCCAGTAGCGTTGATGTGTGACTGTTATAAAAGCCAGAAAATTTTTGATGCCCAAAACCAGCATTTTTTTAAAGCCAACTCGGATATGCTATCCTCAATTCTCAAACAATTGTGTTTTGCATACATGATGCTTGTCCACATACTTCCACATAATAAGTCCGAAGCCTCACTTTCCCATTTAAAATTAAATTGCATCGCTGGTCTCTGTTTGCTAATTAAAGGTGCAACATGAGAGTTTGGGGCATCCATATAGTGTCATATGTAGTGATATCATATAGATAAGACACCCAATAAATTTCTTACCTCGTAATTTGGCTACAGAAATGCCTTGAAAGTGAAAACAAAAGGCGACTTTGATTTGCTTAATTTCAATATAAATCACAGGCTGAATTTAGTATTTGCTCCTATAGTAAATTAAAAATTTCACAATATTTGTACCAAAAATGATTCTCAGCTTAATCCTTTCACATGGGGATATTTGATAGAAAGCTTTACATTAGTGCAAAAACAGAATTTTCACATTTTTAGGGACACCTGTTTTAGGTGAAATCTCTTGTTATACCTTAAGACACAGATACCTAATTCTCTAACTACACTCTGTCCAGTCTGTAGTATGCAAAGCCTCTGGACTGTTCCTGGTTAATTCTTTAAAATGGGCACGAACACGGTTATTTTTGCTGATTACCAATAATACAAACAAGTGAGTTGGCGGACGCTGTTTCACATCTACCAAGGTCAAAGTTTCATACTAATAAAAATATTAGAACTGCGCATTCCTACAGGTGTTAAATATGTCACACTTGTCATAGCAACTACAAACCTACTATAGCCCACGCTATTTTGGAAGCCATATTGAAAATCTGCAAAAAACATTGTGCCTGATATTTGCGACGGTAAACTTTCTGAACAAACCACATGCCTGATGATGTTCATGGATATCTAAGGATCATTTTATAACCAGGGTCGCCTGGTGAAATCAACAAAGAAGTGCATTTTTAGGTATAATGGGCTTGGGCGGTACTCAATTACAGGTTATCCATGTTGATGATTAAGCATTAAAGCGAAATTCCAGGCTAATATAATTTGCGCTTCAACATATAATAAATAAATTTTTGTTTCAAATGAATGTCTTTCAGTCAGAAATATGACACTATATTAGTGATATCAAAGTAAAACGTTTATAATATCTTCCGTATGATTGCAGCCATTTTGATCGGCCCACGAGAAAAATTGAAATCATGATGGTATAGAGTATATAGCGTGTCTTGAAATAAGTAGCCAGTGAAAGACTAGTGAATGCCATAACCAAACCTTTTCAGCTATATTCTCTTCAAGAATCCGCCCCAGTTTTTAATCGATCGTTACTGCTTTTCTACTGGACACACTATATAATCCGATTTTCTGACCAGGAGTACCCTAGACATTCCTTAGACACCTGCTTTTTATCTATTGACTTACAAAGTCATACAACGTCACCAATGCCGAGCGACGTCACCAATGCCGAACATGGCGACCTCCATGGGCAACATTTATTAGTTAATTCTGCTAATAAGGCAATCTATATTGCAGTAGATATTATTTCTTTCAAACCGCAAAGACATCTTTTAAAACATACTTAAATTAAAAATTAGCCTGTTAGTACACTTTAATTAGAAGACTTGGGTATGTTGATTACTCCATACTTTAGGGACACCTGTTATGTGAAATCTCTTGTTGCACTTTTAATCTAGCTCTCGGGGGTAATAGAATTGAAGGCATACATAGTCCACATTTATGCCCTCATAATGAGCCTTTGACAGTAAAAACATTTGAATGATGTTTTTCCAATCTTGTTTTGTGACTACTTTAAATTGTCATTAATTTGCTTATCCATAATTAAGACTTACTTATCCCTGTCACCATCCTCCTGTCTTGTCTGAGGAGCACAGAGTTGTAGGGTGTCTAGCTGATTGGTGACTTCTTCAGCCCATCTGCAATTGACTAGCTCATGTAACTGCAATGAAGCCCTGGTAACGGAAGGGATTATAAAGAAATTTAAATGCATGGCTCAGACAGAAAAAGACATTCCAAACTTCCTGATGAGTGGAATATAAAATTATTTAGAACAAATTTGTGCCAACTTATTCATATGACAAAGAGTTAATATGTGAATTCTTTATTTACCTAATTAAAGAAGAAAGATTCAATGCAATAAATGGATTCTTGTACCGTACAATGTACATTGTAAACACTTATGATGATTGTTGGGAAGTTGTTTTCTTATGTAAGCTTATAAAATGATTGCAGTTTTTAGCTGCCACATACATCTTTTCCATATAGTTATGCATAAATACAAATGACTGTCAGGACAAGTGAATGTCAAGATAAGTGAATGTCAGGGCACGTGAATTGTCAGGATAAGTGAATGTCAGGACAAGTGAATATCAGGACAAGTGAATATCAGGACAAGTGAATATCAGAACAAGTGAGTCAGGACAAGTTGAATATCAGGAAAGTGGAAATGTCAGGACAAGTGACTGTCAGGAAAGGAATTGTCAGGAACAAGTGAATCTCAGGACAAGTGAATTCAGGACAAGGGAAGTCAGGACAGGAATAACGGGACAAGTGAATGTCGGACAAGTGAATGTCAGGACCAAGGTGGAATATCAGGACAAGGAATATCAGGACAATGCAATGTCAGGACAAGGAATGTCAGGACTAAGGTTTTTAAAAGTAAAATCCATTACACCCCAAACATTCAATGGACTCAGGGTTGGACAAAACAAATAAGTCAACATTAGAGCTTGGAGTTACCGTTTAATTTCCTATCCGCTTTAACACAGGGTCTGTATTTCCGTTGTTTTAAACGTTAACGGTAAGTTAACGAATGCCGAATTGGCGCTTCCACGCAAATGCAATTCTGCACCATAATCGTGTCGTAATAATTGGGTTACCGGCTTTGCAGTCTGATCATAAATATCATCTTGAACCAAAAATGTTGTTGTACGTTACTATGTAGTTTTAATCCAAAAATAAAGCAGTTGAATATCCAAAGATCCCAAACGACGAAATCAATGTGGGAGGTTCCATTAGCGCTGTCATTTTACCTTTTGTGTAGAGCCCTCTGTAATGAAGCACACATATGGGGCGTGGTTATGCGGTTTTTGTATATTGAGTCAGAGTGAAGTCGTTCCACTCACGTACAAGAATGTGGTAACCGGGGGGATTCCCTGTTTCCGTTAAAAGTCGGAAACCATATCTAGAAGAAGCATTGGAAATGTTAACTTTACTTTTCAATGAGGGCGGGTAATTTTGGTGAAAATTTGACTTCAGCCAATACACAATAATACTGAAAAAGTTAGTGGGTTTGCTGACGTGTACGTTTAAACGTGTAGTGAATTTGCTAAACGTGTAGTGACCCTCCCGTTCGTGTAAACGTTTTTAACGGATACAACGTCACAGCACTAGTCAACAATGACCCAAATCTAATGAATTGTAATATTTTATATTTTTATAGGACAAAGACTATCTGGAACAGCCCTTGGTAATATTTGCTTGTAGAAAAGTACAACGTAATAGGATACGTTTCTCCAGCATTAGGTCCAAATCAATCCAGGGACATGCGATACATGTACCAAGCAAGTTGAATTCTCCATGTATAAGCCCTGTGATTTGTTACATGCTATACATGTACACTGCAAGGTTGAATTCTCCATGCTATAAGCCCTGTGATTTGTTTGGAACCAATTGCTGGGGAAATGAATCCGATACGTGGCACTTCTTCTGCCAAAGTGCACTGTGGAAGTGTTGAGTTCGATCAAAGTAAACAAAAAAAACAGACTCCCAATCTCATCCAAATTTGAGAAACCTGGTTCTAAAACTAGCTGGGGACCTTCAGTTTTTTGGTGTGAGTGTAACCCACTCGACTTCAAAACATTTGACTTTCTCTGACCTATTTAGACCAATTTCCACATATTCAAAAACGGCAGTCTAATTGTTGAGATTATTACAAATGTAAATTTAAACTTACCTACAGTGTGGACAGTGAGATCGCTGTTCCGTCAGCCATCGCTGTGAAGACACAGAGGACGACATAATTAGACTAAGTAGTCCTGATACAAATAAATAACTACAGTAAAAACTATATTTTTGGAATAAGAAAATAAAAAAGGGGGAGATACACTTTTCCAATATCATGATTAAACCTGTATACAGACCTAACTGGGAATGATATTACGGGCTTTTTATGATCCACAGCTTCATCACCATGAATGCCTAAAAAAAGTTGAGATTTTAGTATCACCTGAACAGTTGGTCTAAGTAATAGTATGGTGCATTAATCTTACATGCAAACACTACGCATAACATAAAAATGAATCATCAGACTCAACTGAAATTTTGGAAAATAACTTTTCTGGGATATCTAGTGAATCATAAACCAAAAATGAGTTGCTAGGATCACAAAATACGCCTTTAATTTTGGTAGTGGTTCACTTCTCTAAACAGAAAATACATTGTCTGGAATACAAAGTGTTGTCTGCTATAGCAGTTTGTAAATGAGGCACATAAAACATGGTGGGAAATTCTAGGAAGCTCTTCCCAGGAAATTTGACTATTTGGAGGGAAATTTTGACTTTTCAGGACAAAGAAATACCATAAATGGTGGGAAATGGTGGGAAATGATAGGAAAGTGAATATTTCGCAGAGAAATATGCATTTTTTCCGGCATGGACATAAGGAAGATTATGACCTCTGGATGACCTTCGACTTCAGATGACCTATTTTGATTTTTAGAAATTTCGTGCAAAGACATACCAGATATAAGTTAAACTTGGACCTTAATTCCCTGCTTTAATTCATAAGCCTGAAATTCACCAACACCTCCACCAACATTTCCCTTTTTTTTTAGCGTTGCCGCTTAGTGTAATCTTTTAAAATTCCTCAATTTAAAGTGACTATTTATGTGGACGTTTCCAGAAAGTAACCAAGGAAGACCCCCATTTGGTTGAACCTTTTTTTTTAAAAACATATTTGGAATGCTTAAGTGTATTAGATCACACATGAAGTGATTAAGTCGAATTACGCGGTGTGAGGTAAAAGATCAAAAAGAACATTAGAATTTTCAATCATGCGCGACAGAAAAATCAAAGCAAGTATAAGCTTTTCTCTATAGGGACCCTTACGATAACAGACAGTTCTTAGTTTTTGCGTTGTACTTTTTTACTTGTTTGTCCAAAAACATTGAAAACATACTCGGCGGGGTTATACAATGATCAAGAGCAAATTGAGAGAAATTTGTTAACTCAAAAATCTCCTCCTCTGCCTTTAATGTGGCACTTGAGTGAGGGCTTGTTGTTGACTGCATCTTACCAATGTTATGAAAGATATTTTTTTTTTATCTTATGCCATGATGGACAATTTTAGTGTACTTGGTGGGCTATCACAATTTCAGGATATGTTGTAGATTTTATTAATATTTACCCGAATGCACATAAAACAGCAGAGTTGGAGCAGTGTGGACAAAGGCGAGCATAACAGAAAGCTTTTCCATACAGATGAAGCAAGCGGAATATTCGCGCCAAACTCTACAATAA